>WYDI02141295.1:0-160420 GCA_009867235.2 Psittacus erithacus | reverse complement strand
CTCGTGGCCCTCCTCTGGACTTGTTCCAACAGTTCCATGTCCTTTTTATGTTGAGGACACCAGAACTGCACACAACAGCTACATGACAATACAGATGCCGACTCATCTGTATGATAGGCTTTTACAATGATTTAATCAATCATATGCCAACTCCTTCCTTGACACCATAAATAAAATGTTATTAGATCATTATGTGCACACAAACATGTATACACACACTAACCTATGAAGACACTCCAAACAAACTAATTTCAGGCATTACAGATTAATCCTGTCCTCCCCCCAGACCAAGTATTAACACTTCAAGCTGTGTTCTTCTAATACAGGCTACACCCCTCCTCTTTGATTCTCCATTCTTCTCCCTTCACTTGATTGCTTTCATTTGTTTTGAATTGGGAAACATCAAAAACTGTCAGCAAGAATTTAGCATGAATTAGTATCAGAAAATTAGTATTTTTCTTAATTAAAGAAAATACGATGTTTTTGTTCTCCCCATCTCCTCCTTCCTCTTCCCTGCCCACTCCAACAATAACCAAAACGTGTCTCTGCAATCAATCCAGCATCTGAAAAACAAGCTGAATTTCTTCTCTTTCCTGCATTTTCACTACCAGTAATAACTCCATGATTAAGACTCAGCTGACAGTACACATGCCACAGAAGCTGAAAAAAATTCAGCTCACTCCTTCAGTAGCTGACTTGGTCCTGACGTATGGGGAGAATTGGGGGAGACTTCCATCAGTCACATAAACATGACTGAAGACATCCACAGTAAGGCAACGATCCCTTCTCAAAGCTACAAAAGGACTTGTCCTGGGCAACTACAGACTCTCAGCAGATAACAGATTTAAGTATTCCACTCGAAATAGTAAGAAAAAATTCTGAAGGTTTCCATATGAACCCGGCAGAATTGACCAAATGTATCCATCTGTTCACTTTCATATAAGCAATATGTATTCTGCCAGTATTGGACCTCTTCTAGGGCAGGGCCCTGGGACTTAAATTACATCTGCCACTTCCCCGGTTTACAGCAGCCTCATCAGCAAAGCATGAATTTTTTTTAAAGCCTCAAAATAGCATCCTGAGGAAACACACAAGAAAATGACTGCTTCTACATTTCCTCCCTTTTCTACCTGATGACTTTGCCTCAGTACCTAATATTAATATCAAATGTGATGTTCTGAGCTGAGAAACATGGAAGCACTTCAAGAAAGCCTTTTAGTGTCTCATTTCCATTTCCTTAGCTCTGAAGGGACTATTTCATAAGCAAATTTGAACACCTTCAAGCAACTCATGATGAGAGTATCCAGAATCAAATTAGTTACCTCACCTCTATTAAAACTGGCAAAGCAGCAAATCCTCATCCCTCCTCACAGTATATAATCACCAATACAACAGGGTGAGTAGAACCTCAAATATGGCTGCACCTTGCATACCACAAACTTGAATTATAATAGTTCAATACAAATAATTTTTGAAAATTGATACTGCTGATGATGTTACTTACTTCATGGTTGCATCTGAAAAAAATGTCATAGCTGAAATTCTGCTTCCTTGAATGCAAAGCAGAATTCCTTACTTTAGCAACTGCAGCACATGTAACCAGTCAGCACAAGAAGCAACCCCATACTTAAAGGAAAATTAAGTTTTGAGTAATGCACTAAATCTCTGTTATAGTCCTCTTCAGAGGGCATAATTTTCACCAACCAATACCATAAATCCTCTGTTACATACTTTACTTTTCTCCCCAGATATCTACTGTAAGTATCAGCAGGAAGCACACCACTACTGGTCAAAACTTCACCACCAGAAATGCCACATTCTTAATTGTGGTTGGCCTGATACAACATATACATATAAGAAAATAAATGCAGCAGCTGACACCACCAAAATCAGTGAGTATAAAAACTGAAAAACTGAACTGTTGTGGCTCAATGCATTAACACTTGTGACCTGAGCCACACATCTTTTCTTTGGTCACCCTGACTGTCAACTGACATAGCTTAAGCCATTCTTGGATGACCTTGAAGTGTGCCTGTGGGAATGGGACTGTTGTGACTTGCCCTTTATTGTGACTTGACCTGAATGTCATTTAAGTCAGGGGATGAGGGAGCTCTCAGTTAGCACATAAGCAGAAGAGACCTGATGAAAATCAGTATAACATACTGAATGGCCTGGCACATTAGGCATGCTCCATCCTACACAGCTCCTGTGTGCCAGCCCTATTGTGCAAACCTGCTTCACCCTAAAGGCTTCACGAGCTTCTCCTCCAGCAGCTCTTCTGAGCCATCAGAAAACTCCCAGGCGTCACAATGCAAAGCACTACAAAGACTATGAAACCGCATGCTCCTCTGTTTCCAAACTGTAAAGAGTGATGAAGCAACCTAGTTCAATGTAAAGAACTAAAGCACAGAAAAGCAGCACTTATTAAAAGAACAAAAAAAAAAAAAAAAAAAAGAGGGCAAGAAGCCTAAGTGAAAATGAGAAAGAAAAAAATAAGTAAGACTGCTCCGAAGAACACATCAGCACTACCAGAGGACACTACCCCCACAACCTGGGTAACCGCTGGACTTCTGACTGACTCAACCCATCTGCTGCTGTTCTCAACTACTTAGCAGAAACACCTCTTAATGGCCAGTGCATGCACCACTAATAGCCTATTACTAGCAATTACTCCACCAGCTCAGGTGGCAGTGCTCTCTGATGAGTATCTGTAAATGACAGCCCTCTGATGACCTAAGTGAGAGGGAAAAGGCATTGGTGCTCTACAGGATAACCCTATTTTTCAGCTTTACATTATAAAACTTCTCTGGTTAAAACAGGCTGAATAAAAGTGAGCATTCAACAAAATACTATACTTAAGTATACTTAAGTATAGCATTTTGTAATTAAGACTGTACAGTCATTCCCAATTTAGCCATTGAATGCATGAACTAAGATTCAGTCTTTGCGCATGTGCATATGCATTGCGATACTCTCTAATTACATGATCACATTCCAATTTTTTTTCTAGAAGGATATCACCCAAGAAGAGCCAGCTCTGGGAATGAACATGAGTTGCACAGTTAAAGACAAAGTTGCCTGCTGGACCATTAACAGTTTCATTTTAGGTACTGCAGCATGAGATTTGAAGGCCTCGGATTTGCAAGCCAAAAGAAGAACAGTTTTGCAGGAATCCAAAGTCTTTATAGGAAGCCCTTAGTCGTACATGCCCCACTTTCTGACCTTGTACACCTGAACATATACTTGTGGATGCCATATTTTGCAGTCAACTGATGCTATATTTAAAAGATGCAGTTATAATAAAGTGAATACAACACTTTGAAAAGTCAGATCTGACCTAGATGCATCTACAAGCCCATTAAACAGTTAGCTTCCCTACACATGGAGTGGGGGTAGAGGGGTACCTCTGAAGACTTGTAGGGGGAAGTCTAGCCAAACAAAACTCTACATTTCCCTCTCTCTACTAACTGAACAGAGGCCTTCAGAGAGGAGCCTTGCTGCTTAAGCCGGATACCTTCTCTTGTTACCATCATGGAAAAACTAAACGAAAAGGCTAACTGCCTGTATCTATTTGCGATCAACCACTCCATTGAAAGCCCAGTCCCTCTACTAGCCTACTCCCAAGCCATCTTGGTGCCTGACTTGCCATGTGGCTGTTGTCTCCTGCATCCACAGTAGCTTCACTTCAGAAGGGTGGAAAGTGTTTTTCCTCAGGGTTCCCTTAAGCCAGATGGCAAGGGCACTTCTCTGATACGCGGGTTCAAACACTTTCAGGTGATCCAGAAACTTCCCAGGCAAATAAATATACAGACTTAAGCAGACTTAAATGAACTGGATTGCCTTCAAGATTTAGGTTGACTGTTAACAACTTAAGTAAGATTTTGGTAAACTGGACTTTTTTCTTCCCTTCATAAACTTTTTCTCTTATCTGTAAAATAGATACAATCCCAACAAGATGGATGTTGTGAGAATCAATTAACATCTTTACAATATACATGTAGCAGTAATGAACATCACAGAGAAGTCCATAGGAAGTTTTTTATTTTCAAATGTATTTATTATATCAACAATATTATGGACCCGCAGTATTTAAGAGAGAGTTTGAAAGTGTGCAAAATATGCCTGCCACAGGGCCACACAAACAATAAGGATTAAAAAAAATATTGAATATTTTCTCATTCTGTCAGCACCATCATTTCAGTGGTCTGATATGTGATCATGTAATTAAAGACAGTATCATAATGTGCATATGCACAAAGGGGCTGAATTAAGGTTGTGCAGACAAATCTAATTCTGGCATTTCATATGCTTTGAGTGCCTGACTTCACAATCTTTGCTTTCATTTAACAAATAGTTTCTGTGTGTAATACCATACATTATATACACGTGTTGGTAACATCTTCCATGATGCTGCAAATTCTGATTCTGTAAGGTATGTTTACACACATATGAACACACATACTGAAAAAGCAGAACAATACATAGCCACATTCTGGCCATTGCCCTTTTCTCCTTTGGTAGCATATTCTCACCATTATGCTTATCACCATCAAGAATAAACTTTGCAGGGGTACCAGCAGTTAAAATGTTCGCTTACCTTTTACTTTTAAGTACATGGAACGTGTATCGACACTTCCAGCTTCTTATCCACTGCTAAAAAACATTTTAAATAGCACCTACTGTGTATGAGCCATTTGTGGATCAGAGCACACGTGCACAAATATCTGGAACCTGAACAGAGGTTCTCCTGTTAAGATCCTGCAGAGATGACCACATCTTGGCATTTTAAGAAGGCAGGATTAGAGTAGACATTGCTTTTGGCCCTATGCTACACATGGCTCATCAGGCTGCTGGTGAGCGCCCAGAAGGGCTTCAGCTTCTAGGGCTGGAGAAAGGACTGCTCTCCACTGGTGCCGGAGAGGCAGGTGAACAACTTTGCCATCTTCTCTCCTAGCTCACCTGGCATAACTCCCACTGATTTAATCATGAGTATGACCAAATTCTTCCTTTTTACATGCTGTAGTTCAGTTTGGTGTAACCATGAGAAAATACACTTTTAATCCCCCTTTCCTAATTTCAGCTATTTTTTCTATTTACTCAGCAGAACTTTCATCCCGGTCCTTAAAGAATTAGCAGAAAGAGCTCCATTAAAACACTTTGCTGTGCTTTCTTGCTCTGACACTGACTGTTTTGCCTGCAAAGCACTGGTCAGACACTAGTGCTTACTTACCCAGTTACTGGATTTTCCAGCCTGCCATTGTATACCCTCCCTGTTATCACAGTATTGATTCTAACTGGGACCTTTGTGACACAGGTAGTTTTGCCAGCTAAGCCCAGAGGAAGATGTTTCATTCCCAGCTGGAAGAAGATGTATAAACTCGATGCATACCCACCATTTATTCCCCTATCACTGTCCATTGCTTTACAACACTAACATTCACGCAATCAACCTTAAATACTACACTACCTTACAATATTACATGCACTGGTCTACTGCTCTCAGCCAGAAGTTCTCAGACACATTTTTGCTACAGACATGTGACAAAATGTACCATTTGGTCAGGTTTTAGTATGCGTGCTCTGGTGTACAATAAATACTGCACTGTTAGACCCCACAAGGCAAGCTAGCATGCCCTCACAGAGGGAAAAATCACCCTGGTTTGTACTAATGATAGCTACAGTGAACTCTGGGACTTAAATAATGGGAATTTCCTCTTGTACAGTTCCACAAAAACAATGCTGAGCACTCACAGACACAAAACCCACCTTGAATCTGAGCTTCCCGAGAGGCAGTTTGCAGTCTCACACAGTTAACAGTCTAGATCTTTTCCTCCTCCTCACACCAGTTTTCTCTCTCAATTTCATAGAATGCAACCTACAGTTGTCCTAGAATTTCAGAAAGTGATAATTTTCTGTAGAGGTAGTTTATCTGACATTGGGCCTATAGCACAGGAGGGCACTTGTAGCTTCTAATCATCCTCTCCATCTGTTCACCATAAGCAATGTTGATCTTCAAATTACACAACCTACACAATCCTGAAAGAGTCTTTTACTTTCCGGTAGGACAATCTGCTCCTTCCCTTTCCCCGTTTATTGCAATCTGCAGGATCCTTGCGCTGCTGCACATACGGAGAATGAGAACATATCAATCCACCCTAAATGACCTCGCAAAGCTGAATCAGTTAACCAAAATAGGCAGATACTGCAGCTTTCCAGTAGACTTTCCACCCCTTGAAGTTATTTGTAAATCTCTCTCTCTGCAGCACAAACCCTGCAGTGAGACTCTAATTATAAATGTACATGGTCCCAAACAATGCCAAAATTATTAGGTGTCAGTGCTACTGTGTGGCCCAAAATACTGTTCCTTGCAGCCTGCCCTGAGCCATTCTGGCCAACACAGCCCAGTCCTGCCACAGGCACGTGGCCTTGGAGCTGGCCTGGCTCGGCATCATACCACCCACACCTCTCCCCATGCTCTGCAAGGTATCGGCAACAGCATGGATGGGCAGGAGGGGACACAAGCCAGCTGGCAGCACTGCACTCCTTCATCTGCCCAGAAGACAACAGTTTCAAAGCAGAAATGTGATGGGTGAGGCTTCCAGTCAAGAAAACAGGCAACCGTGATGAGGAAGGGGAGAACCCAGTCACTCAGGTGCCTGACCATGGGTGCTCCCAGAAGCTCAAATCAAAAAAGAAGCAGTTAATGCACAGAAAAGAGGAAGAGAGGAAACAGCTACCCTGTCCTCCAAAACCTCAAATGACCCCTTTGTCTGAAAGATTTACAGTAATAGAGTATATTGGGATACTTTCCTCTAGCAGAAATATTGTGTATGCTGCTCCACCACCATAAAGCTGCTGCTCATCACACCCCTCCTGTTAGCAGCAACTGAAATCTGGCCCTTAAAGGACAGCTGAAATACTGGTTCCTTGTCAGCAGCACTGTCACCACAGCATCTGGTTTCCATACTACCATTACATACCTTGTTGTGGCTTCAATGCAGTGATCCCCAACCAGGGAGCTGAAAGCAGCTGTCATCTGTGAAACTGGCTGTCACCCACAGCAACCACACTTCACCACCAGCAATGACCCTCCCAACCCACAGGGAAAGGTACAAGATGCTGCTTGTAGCATGCTGCTTGCTTGGTACTATTAGCCATGAGCCAGCAAAAGAGGAGTCCTTGGTGGTAAGCGGCACAAAACCCTGACAGATGTTTTTTAAAAAAGCAGCAAAAACCACCAAAAGCCACACAAACTCCAAAACAGGTCCATCTGCCCTGTAGCCAAAAAATGCTCCACAACATGGCACTCAGGAATACCAGGTAAATTAGCCCAAGTAGGGACAGTCAGGGTATTAGCGCTACTTAAGGGCAGATAGTATATAGCTAAGTGGTTGCCACCACTTCGGTAACTTTACTGCACAGCAATGGCTGGTAATGCTGTACATACCACAAGACTGTTGATGTTTTAGCACATAAGCCATTGCATCTGCACTTCTCTTAAAGCTCCATCTCTTAGACACCTGTCAATACATCAGAATTCAGCTTGCATTACATTCTTATTAGGTCTCTATCCCCCCTGTTTCTGGGGAAAGCCGGTATAAGCATTACTCAAGGCCTAAAGTAAAACAAAAACATTGAGATGCACTTTGTTTTCATCTTAACATGTATAAATCAATCTTAAGATTTATTTTGCTTTTTAGACTAAGCACTCAAAAAGAAAAAAAAAACCAAAACAACAAAACAAACAAACCCTGGCCTATTATAAAATATCTCCAGGTATTTGAGACTTCAGGCATAAAAAAACAAGGTTACCAGGCATGAGTGCAAAGGGATGACTAGCAATGCCTTACCCCCGCATATGCCCCCAATCTGGCAAGCAGATCTGAAAATGTGACAGTATGACTTTTCCACAGATCTTGATATCATTTATTAACCATAATACAACATATTATTTGTAGCTGCTTCTGCCTTATAAATGGAGTCTTTATACATAAGATCCTTGCAAGAAATTAAAAGCATTTCCAAGACATACATACTTTGGTCTTGGCAAATTTACTCCAGACATCAGAAGCAGCATGTCCTTCTGACACCAGGCAGAGGCAAGGAGCAAGCTGTATGCTATGCTACAGCCCCAGTGCTTTAAGTCTGTAATTCAGTAAACATTGTGACCAGTAAAGACTTGATGTTTTCCTTTCAAAACATGTATTTGTCAGCTAATGTGCCTGTGAATCCTTGTAGATTACAACTGAATTTAGTCAGCATCAGGTCTGCAAACAAGAAGCAACAGAGATCATACATTTCATTATTCTTTGCTTCTTTGCTTCACATACATAGATGTTCATGCGCTTTATTTGTATGATCAATGGTTACTAAACTACTCCAGCAGCTGTGCAAAGCAATTCCGAATCAAGCAATTCAGTGTCAAGACTTTTATGCTGTCAATGTAACTGTTTTTTTAGTATCAGGAGGGCTGAAATTCAAAACAGGTCAGGATGCATTCAGTTTTCTGGGGTGTTAATTTTCAGAAGTAGAAAGCACTGATTGTTGCTATTGTCTTGAGAGGGAGATATGTGGGTACACCATGTTTGCAATCATATTCTAAGCAGCAGTTTGTAACTGTTTGCCAGGCTGCACTGTAGCAACAGGAAAATAACAGAGAGTATTGACGAGCCTCAGCTACGAGGGAACAGGCTCCTGCACAGCAACCTTTTCAGTCCTTTTCCTAAAAAGAGGTGACTGCAATTTTAAGAAGAAACAAGACTTTAATAAATGCACCCTGGCATGGAACTAATCTCCAAAGAACTAGTTGATATTTATGATTTCAAGTTTCAAGAGGCAACATAGCTTTCACAGTGCATAGAAAAGGTAACTTAGAAGACATCACTGTGGTAAGTGCCTTGCCAGCGACCATATATTCTTCCTGTTACTTCCAAATACATGCCTCTTTAAGACCAACACATTCAAACAAAGAAAACTTAACAACCCAAGATGCAACACTTTCCAGGGACTGATCCGTGTTGTAGCACTCATAAGATTATCCTCTTTCAGTATTCTTAATTACACCTAGGAACAGCTCCAAGTCTCATAAAACCATAACCTACAAATATTCCTACACTGTTACACAGAGCCCAAGTTCCACTGTCAATGGCCATATCTTCTGCCCAGACTGTCAGCACACCCTCTTCTAACTGTGCAAAGCAGAAGTAGAAAGTAATAGGCAAGGACCTGGGGGAGACAAACGCTGCTTTTTCACTAAGAGTACGGACATTGAGGGCAAAACACAAGATATAAACAGTAGCAAGATAGGAAACAAGCTCAGAAATAAGTTTAAGAAGCTTGAATGTTGTAACAGAAGCCAATGGAAGACACTCAGCATACCATTAACCATAGCGGAATGCCTCCCGTATGCTAGGGAGGCTGGTGGCAATATGATTAATATTCCAGGTACAAAAGAACAAGTTAACGGGTAACAGTGTGGTTTTTAACTTGAGTCCCTGGGGGGAAGGAATTAGCTCAAGTCTGGAACAAATCTCTGGAAACTAATGATAAATCAGACAGAGGGGTCAACGTACTGTAAGGGACACATCTAAAGCCATTATTTTATAACAGCTGATGGCAATAGCTGCTTGGGAGGGAAAAAATAAAATGCTGATTTTACAGATATTCAGGGGGTGGGAATTAACACTCTAGGGGAAAAGAGCAGAAAAGACAGCAGGATACTAAAGTCCACCAAGATTTATTGAAAACCAGAGGGGAAATGTAAGCTAAGGGAAATGAATGTTCAAAGCACACAAAATAGACACTGCAAAGCACATTAATTAGACAGAATACAAAGTAGCCTTTATTTTAAAAGTAAAAAAAGTAAAAAAAGAGGACAACTCACCAACAAAACCAAAAGCATGACCGCAGTCAAGCGACAAGGTGCACAGAGCAAGAAGCCCCATGATCCCAACCACAGTTCAGCCATACTGACTAGATATTCCCCCCCTGCCTTTTTCGGTTTCTGACTACCACTGGCTAGGTAATAACCAGCTTAATACATCTAGATTTATGAATAAAGAGTACTTAGAAAAGACTGATTTGCCCTGCCTGACAGCAAGCATGAATAGCATGGGAAAAAAATAAAGAAAAAGAAATAAAGGGTTAGAAATCACACAGGCTTTACAAGACATGAAAAGGGACGAAAGTGCTGGCCTTAGTGGCTTTTATTTGAAAACTAAGTCCACTCCCCAAACTTCAGATTACATACCCCTTTGTACCAGAGACAGGATAATAAAATGTTGTGTAGCACAATTTCAACATGAATCATGCCCAAGAAGAAATCACTAAATGCATAAACAAACTTTTTCTTCCTTACATGCCTTGCACACAACACTCTTTAAATACATGCATGAAGCCTAAGAAAACTTATACGGAACAGGTTACTACATGTTCATAGGCCACCATACACTATTATTTACTTGTCAAAACATCACATTCACTCAAGAGGAGTTGGCTTTCAGAGAAGTCAGATAATATTAAATGTCAGGATCTAGTTCATAACAAATGGTATCTAAATGCAACAAGCCACTACAGCACTAAGGATAAAAATCTCCTATTCAGTGCTAATCAAAATATGTAAGAGGTGCTAAATCTTGATGCCTGAAAGAGGGATTAATACATCCCCTGAATACAGGGTCAAGAGTACTGTCACTGCCAGTGTCAGCATCCAAATTTTCTCCATTTATCCATGTGACAAGGGCTGTGACAATCATCCTAGTGGACTGACTTACTCAGTGGACTGACAGAGTGCATTGACATGCACTGACCACAAACGAGAGGAAGATGTCAAGTATCTGCTTCTAAACAGCTGTCCACAAAATAAAATCTCAGTCACTCTGTTGATGGAAAGGGAAAGCTCAGCTATTCGTTTAGAGAGTGATCTTCAACTTTTTTTGAGAGAGAGCGAGCGAGCTGAGTAGCGCACAGCATGCTCAGAGCTCTGCAGTCACCTACCTATCATGTGCTACAACTATCCAGGACTTCATCCTAAGCAGCTGTCAACTCAACATTTTCAAGAGCAACAAATTCATTAAAATTGCATAATTATTGCTGAAACTTTCCAAGATATCTAGGACATTTAATCATACAGCTTGGATTCAAATTAACAAAATCTCAAATACTCCAGTCTTAAAAATCCCAGACTATACATCTATATATTTGTCAAATACCACAAATTATTCAGATTATTGAAAAGGTCTTATCCTTAAATTACTCTTCTACTTGTAAAATTCAGCTCCCATAGTAACAAAACTTCAAGTGAAAAGAATTCAGAAGAACAAAATTAAAATTAACATACACATGCTAGAATGCAGATCTTTCAAGAGAGATTAGATAAATAGCATTGGGAACCAGTCACTGGTAAATTAAAATCAAAATAAGCAAAAATCCCATTAAAACCCAGCAACATTAGTAAGTATGTAGCAGCAGAAATGCTACAGGCCACAGAGGGACACAACTTAAGGCACTGGTTTCATTGGAGTTGGCCAAAAGCATAGAACAAACACAAGTCAGATGGTAGGAAAATACAAAACAAAGTATATGACCATTTCTTCAAACTTTGTATCCAAATTACAACTTCCAAGCAAATCTCCAACTCCTCACATCCTCTGATTTGTAGCATAGAAACTTCCCACAGTATAAAAGCCTGTTTTGCCATCTTCCAGGCACTGGGCACTATAAGAAAATCTGATGGTGATTCTCATTATTTATCTGCTCTCGAGTGTAGAAATCATTATGTAAAACTTCATATTTAGAAAGATAAAAGATGCCTGACGTAAACTGGGATAAAATAAACTGGTAGCTACCTGCAGCAGCTCAGAGGTATGCAAAACATTAGGGTAAACATAAGGGATGAAGTTAATGGGCAAAGTGAAAGTGAGACTGCCAAAAGCATGTGAAAAAAATTATCACACAGGGTTTGCAGTATCTCTCACCACCACTGCAGGGCATAGGATACACACAGGAAAAAAGGGAGTGTTACCCCTCAGATTCTGCCCTCTGTAATTCCATAACATAACTAAATTTTCCCATTCCTTTCTCATTGCTATTCTTGTCACAATTAACAGAGTGGAAACTATACAGTTGATGCCACAGTTGTACAGCTTAATGTCAAGTTGTACAGCTTGATATCCCAGTACTTCCTACACAGGTTTTTCCTGGTTGTGAACTGGTTGCAGTACTTTGTCTCTTTCCCTCCCCTTCTTCCATAGGGAACCTTCATCTCAAGCTAAATCTTACATGGAAGCCACCAGTTTTTCATTTCAATCTGATTATCAATTTGCACCTCAGCAAAGGAAGGCTAGAACTCTATTGTTTTGTTAATTGTCAATTTGCATCTTTGAAAGGTGTTGTGCATTTTCCTCTTTTGGCAGGTTAGGACTAATTCTGTATGTTAACATATATGTGGGTGGCGTGGATAAAAATCATTTTCTTCAGAATGCAGTTAATTTAAGCTGTGCTAGGTTTATTTATTTTCTTTTGCTAAGTTGCTTAATTTTCTTGGACAAATCTTGTTCAAAAACTAGTAGGGACCCCTCTGCCTAAGAAAGGGCTAAAAGGATAAAGCCTCTTTTTCCAACAGTTATTTAAACAAAAATCTCAAAAATATTTCAGATTCCAAGCTCTGAATGAGAAGGTGGCCAAAGCAACTTCTAGGGCATAACAGCGCAGACTGTATCTCAGTCACTAATACATATGATATACATGATACCTTGTGGTCCTACAAGTCACCATTCGAGGTGGAACTGTGTGGAAGAAATTTTTTAAATAGTCCAAGCTACAAAAAAAGTAGAAAAAGCCTGAAAAACACTGACCCACACATGTATTCTGAATAATGCTTAAGTGAGAAAAGCTAGCAGAAACTCCTGCTAAAATATCAGATAGTCACCAAGTCAAGCACTCTAGCTGACACTAGTCTACCCAAATACAGAAAGGTCAAATGAAATAACTACAGGAAAAACTAGCAAGATGGAAAGCGTTAGCTTCACATAAGTCTGTGTCTTGTTATCATCTTCACCTAAAACTGGATGAAGTATAGGAGTGAGAGGAAGAGAACCAGAAAATTACATGCTGTCTTTATACACTAGTCAATGCTCCACTTCAGGTCATGTTACTTTCTTATGTTAGGATTGACCAGTATTAACTTTATCTGCCAGAGCATGCTAAGATTTTCAACCAGGAGTTAATAAAAATAAAACACACCAATCCATTTTAAAACAAAAAATGAAACAAACTGAAAGTCCTGACAACTAGAACTCTGGCAGAGCCACAGATCTCACAGAGCGAGATCAAAGGAGAAATTTCATTAAATCTTCCATTACTAGTCCTAGAGAGATGAATCCAAGTTTTGATGGCAAAAGTATCTCAAATAATAGGCTTCCATATACTTTAACTCTGTGAACAACTGCAAGTCCTGACCAGCTTTGATCACTTACAAGCTGCAGAATCTGGACTCAAGTCAGCTGTGCTCTCACAACTTTAAGTTTGATTTCCAAAGAAATCTGGAAAGCAGGTTAAGAGGAACTGGAACCCTGAACGTCTGTTAAAACTATATAAAGGAACAGGAAAGTATTTTATTATCCACATCGGAAAACATTCTTACTTTTACAGACTTCTCCCAGCAAGCTCAGACTTGTTATAGTGCCCACCAGCTATATTTTTGTGAACATCAAGGACATTTATACCTATCATACCAGAAGAAATATATGTGTCCAAAGAACAGGAAGAGAAAGAGCCTCTGCCTTCAGGGAAGGCTCTGTAATCAAGTCATCCTATTTTACATATAAAAGTATGCCCAAAATTTAAAGATCCACGTACGTTTGAGCACTGGAGAGTTGGCGGTGTGAGCAAACCACTAAACTTGGTTCTGTTGAATCACTGAGAAAAATAAAATGATGAAAAAATAAAATAAATTAAAAAAATAAATCAAAGTTTTATAATCTTAAGTAAATTATCAAAAATAAATCCTATAACTGGGGTTGAAATATTACAAAATCTGACTCTCACGGAACTCCTAGAACTTCTTGTTTTCTTGTGAAAGGAATGACAAAAGCAGCTTCCTACATAAACTTTGGAGGACACCTGGGTTGAAAGCATAAAGATTAGGTCTGGACCTACACTCCATCGCAGCCTTGAGACTTGACTTGCTTTCTTACTTTTACAATGCTCCCTTGTAGAAAACTTCAAAATCAATGGAAATATTGAAAGCCTTCTTTCAAAACTAAATAGAACAATATGTAATTCAGGCCTTTAGCTGATAAATCCAATCACATAGACAGATCCAAGCAAACCATCTAAACAAAAGGGCCTATTGCAGAGTTGGCATCCCATTTTGACACTAAAGATTGACAAATAGAGATTTTTTTTTATTGGAATTGATTCACCCATCCTTTTGTGATGGACAAACAATATAGGATACATACAAAACAGTCTGAACTTATCCACAAACATGCTTTATTACGTAAAGCAGAACTGAGATCTGTTGAAGTTTTGATACCATGGGACACAGATTAGGAGACTCAAAAGCTGTATCGTCAGATGTATTTCTTGATTACAAAAATAAACCTTTTCCTGTTCAATGGTTGGATGATCAAGTATAGCTTTGCTTTGGGTTTGACCTGAATTTCTCTTAGTTTTACTAAAGTATAAAAACTGGTAAAATAGTGTTTCAGCAATGTGACAAGTCTCACATACATGTACTGAATTATCTCACCTAGTCTCTCTACATTATGCCCTGGCGAAAAAAGGAAAAATGTCTCAACTGGAGCCTAACATTTCAGTCAGTGGCATTTCCTAACAGGGAAGTACAGTAAAAACTGAACACTTTTTGCCACAGTTGTGCACACAGCGATCCTACAATAACTCATGTGCATCTACAGTGGCTGAAGATAGACAATGCTCTAACACATACGCACAAGAAACTGCGCCTATTCACAAAAGTAGAGCGGTCATCATCTTCCAAGATGTGTCAAGAATCTTTCAAATACTCCACAGATCAACTTGACACTTCCTGTAGGCTACTTAAGTATCTGGAAGCACATTTCCTTACACACAAGATAAAGGATGAACGAAAGACATTAAAAAAAAATCCCTCAACTAATTACAACCTGAGAGATTTGCTTTCCCTTCAAACAAACCAATCATTTTTTTAAACACCTCTTTTATTTTTTTCCCTCTCCTTTACTGCTCCAGAGCAATAGTTCAAGTGTGTTTACTATACTCTACAATTTACCCTATGCTCCACTCCAGCGCAAGGACCCTGTTCTTCACTCCTGGAGTAAACGCCAACAGACTTCTCCCACAGTGCATAACGCTGCCTGAGACACAACACATTAGTTGGACACAACACCTCTGGAAATCTGATTTGACCTGAGGCAAATGGGAACACTGGACCAGAACACCTATTGAAAGAATCTCGAGAGTCCTCTGAAAGATGAAATTCTGATTTCCTCACTGATATCCAAGTAATAAATTTCTTACAATTTCACTATGTCAAGAACTTCACCGGACTAAAACACCACCACCTTTGTTATCCTTCAGATACCCAGTAGCGCTTGACAATAATTCTCCAAGCACCAGAACAAAAGGTTAAATGTGGTAAAGCCTAAGAATTTTTATGAGGAAGTGCTTTTAGAAGTGTATCAGTGTACTGACAGATCAGAGACAGGAGAAGCACTTGACTCTGACCTCCGCAGAGCACAAGCTCTCTGGAGCAGAAACTCCCTCTCTCACATGCACACTTCATACTACAGCAATACACCCATCTTCCTGCAGTGTAGTAACAACAGTAAATAGGGAGGCAGGAAGAGCTCTTCTGCCAAAGCAATTCTGAGTTTAGCAAGGGGATAAAGATAGGAGAGGAAAAGAGAAGAACGACAGGAGTTACAAAAAGGAATACTCTGCTATTCTATCTACAGCCCTATTCACACTGCACTGGCTTTAAATTGATGCAACTTTAATAAATAAAAGTCACATCAGTGCAACAGCTCTATTCTATTACTTCTTCTGGCCCAAGCTATCAAACCTGTATCTCCCATGATGCTCAGTGCATCAAGACATTTTCAAGATTTGACAGAATGTGTCTAGAACATCAGGACATAGTGCATTTTTATCCTATTAATTTTTGTTCCGTGAAAAACTCAGTAAAACATTGCTCTGATTATATCCCCAGTCAGAAATTCTAACTTCTGCTGGCATTAAAACAGCCTGTCAAAGCCAGCAGAAGTGCCTGCCAGAACATCACTTCCATTGCTTCCTTTCAGAACTACATCAGTGTCCTGTTACTTAGTTTTCAAGTACTTTATGATATCCATGACCTATAGTTAATAAGTTCATTTCTAGCCAAACTCAGCAGCAGGAAATTTTCAGCTTATTCTTCTGATACTTTCCTGTCTTGACTTCATACTACCGTGTTTTCGTTATAACCTAAGAACAGGAGCATTGCAACTCCTTTGATTTATTATCCTGTTTCTGCTTCAGAGAAAGATGAAAGAAACCCTATGCTAAGCACCTGGATGTTTGTCCATCCTCTTAAAATGTTCAGTTGTAACCCAAAATTCCTGTGCTATTCTGGGAAGAGCAGACTAGCACCATACGCACTATTTTAAATAAGGATGTACTCCAATTGCTTTCTATGCTATCCTCTTATCCCAGTCTTGGTGCATCTAATCCCTCAGTTACTTCAAATGGCATTCACCCATGGCACATACATCTTAGCTGAGGTTTCAATGATTTCACCTCCCTCTCCCAAATCAGTGAAGTTCATTCAGAACCTTGAAGCTATACAGGTACTTTGCACATCTGCTCTCTTCAGTGACCATACCCCTCAGTTTTGGTTCTTGATCCTCTTATATGCTTGTCCAACTATTATAACCCCTCTTATTTAACCAGGCTATTCTCCACCTGGAGACTCGTTAGGGACTTGCAGGGCAGAATATGTTTCCACTGGAGCTCATCTAAGGAACAATCAGCTTTAAGCAGTTGTCTTCAAATAGTATTAATGTTTTCAAATCTACTTCCTATTTTCCTACTGGAAACCCTGCCAAACACACTCTTCAACAGACACTAAAATAATTTGGATAGTTGATATGCAATCCAAATTTTTAGTGGAAAACTGCCAGATTTGACATCTGTGAGAAAGTGGGTAATTTTTATTATCCACAGAGAGCATGCACTCAGTCCGATATTTTCTACCTCTACACATCTCTTTCTACTGGAACTGCTTTATGGTTTTACATGATCAATGGGCTGCCAAAAATTATTTAACCCGTTCAATACTACCGGAATCCAAGACTCCACCATCACCATTTTAAGTGTCAATCCAGTGGAAGAGTATTTTAAAACGTCTGTTCCAACAGCAGCATGCTCTTATCTGTTACCTCTGACCCCTCTTATCACAGCAAATGAAGGTTTTGGCCTTTTTTTGAGGTAATATCTTCTGATTGTTATTTGCCAAATACACAGAGCCTAGTCTCTTGTAAGCAAAGGGTTAATTCCCTGGCTCCTCTTGTCCCTTCTCTTGCTGGAAAGAGGGTCCGTCTGAACAGCTGCTGAGGGAGGCAAGGATGGGAAAATGGCTTTGGGAAAGTAGGCCTTCCTGCTGAGTATCCAACCCAATCCCAGCTTAGTAAGGTATATTTTTACCTTGCATTTGCTTTTGCTCTGGGCACCTTCTAATTTATTAATGGTTATAAATATTTGTTTCTGCCTCCATACCACCTAACAAATTCAGATCCTCCAGGCCACTGAGGCGTATGGATGTACACTGATTTGCACAAGCATACTATACAGCTTCTACTCTTCTTGGTTTATACCATGCAGCATCACTTCTGCTTTAGAATGAATTTTTACAACCTCATTTGCAAACATTAGGAAAAGCAGAATACAAAAAATACAGAAGAAAAAAGACAATACAGATCTTTTACCATGGTAGGGCTTTGTTGTTTGGGATTTTTTTGTGGGCTTTTTGGGGGTTTATGGTTTTGGTTTTTTGTGGGGGTTTTTTTCCTTCCCATTTCTTTGTTTGCTTTGTTTGGTTTTCGGGGGGATTTATTTGTTTTGTTTTTAAACATACTAATGACTTTCTGTTCAGAACTACTTGCTGAGGTTCCTTTAAATGAAAGGAAAGGAAGTAATCGCTGGTTGTAGGGGCTGTACTAAAGCAGCTCAACCTCTGACTGATTTGTAATGCTGACAATGTTTATCTACTTCACTAAAAAGATTATCAAAGTTCACTTTGCAAGCGCATGTGTATATTTTATTTCTCAAAGATTACTAGTTTTCTTCTTATCCCACCTTGTCCTGCTGGGAACAGGTGGCAAAGCTCCTGGCACCAAAGCAATCTCAAAATACATACAAAACAGGGATAATTTGTTGTTGCTGTTGTCGTAATGATCAAAAAGGAAGCTCCTCCTGGCAGTTCTTTTTTTTTTGTTTTGTCTTTTTCTTTTCCCTCTTTTCATTTAAATGCTGTATTTGAGGCCAAATCCAAAGTTAGTGAGTGAGTATCCCTCTGATACTGATAGATTTTTATACCAGACAAATAGCAGCAGCAGGGTCACAGTGCCCAGTCTCTGGTGCAGAAATCCAATCAGTGCTCACAGTTATTCCGACAAACCAGAGCACCAGACAGAGCTATCAAGAGATCTTTTGATTTGGGGATTTTTCAGCATCAGAAATAAAAAGAATGATGTAAAATTATGAACAAGGTAGAGACTGAGAAGCCTCCTACTGCTGCACTTTCAGTATGCATAAAAAACAATGCACGTCTTTTATGATTCCCCATTGACGCTTAAAACCCTTCATATTCTTGCTGTGTTATGTCTAATTCAGATTGCTCACAGCCAGGGTCAAGGACACTTCATTTGCACTTATCTCATGACCCCAAAACCATGCAAATAGCAGTAATTTTTCATATTTCATAGCAAGGATCTCATAGGACTTAAACACCATTGAATTAAAGGTGTGGTTCAGAAATGCACATGGAGATGGAAAGCTCCCACTGACTTGAGTAGTATTTGGATCAGCCTATAAATCTCCATCAAATTTCAACACAACTATCACCATTACCATCTTACAGGTAGACAAATCAATGAACAAATAAATAACATGGTGATAGTACAGCAGAAGCAGCACTAGAAACCAGGAGTCTGGAATCCTAGACTTCTGCTTGACTGAAAGAGCTCTCACAGCTGCTGCTTAACTTAATTGTTCAGCCATACCCATGAGAGAAGAGGGAGGGTGCAGAACAGGCTTAGAAACAGCACACACAGTTGAAACCTAGTACCACAGTCTTTCCAGAAAGGATAGTAAGAGTAAGAATTACGATTCTCTGAATATACTCGGATACTTTCCTCCCCCTCCCAAATTTTGAGCAGTAAAGTAGTACAGTGAACTGCAAAAATAAAATGGTGCTAAGGTCTCACAATGACAATGAATAAAAAAAAAAAAAAAAAAAGTCTTACAGATAGCCATTTCTTACCCTGACATGGCACTTTAGGATACGGTTTGGTGGTGGACTTGGCCAAGTTAACTGTTGGACACGATGATCTTAAAGGTTTTTTCTAGCCTGAACTATTCTACGATTCTAAAAAACCTGCAGGATAGCCACTATAATGTAAAGCACATAGTCCTTCTTTAAGTGCATCAGAATATTTTAATTGCTTTAGGTGGAAGAAAAATTATCCTTTAATATGACTGTTATTTTTCAGACTTAGGATCTTAGAGAAAGTGTCACCTCTACTGCATTTATCACCCAATGAGATCAATCTCTTACGTATAAAAAATACACATGAAAACATGATTTTAATTCCTAAATTATCCAGGAAATTTGTTAGCATCACCCTGTGATGAATTTCATGATATATTTCCCAACACTTCTGTTCTACACCTTTCAACACTAACAACACTGAGCCAATCACACGAACTCAAGTAAGTTACAGTACAGGATGCTTTTATAACTGCAAAGTATTTAACAAAGTATCTAGGATTTAGTCTTAATGTAAAGGCATCAACATTTTCCAGAAGACTGAGAACTTAGTAGCTTTCTATTGCACAAAATTATCCACAGATGTATCTCTATGAGAAATTTTAAAGGATTTCCATCGACTGTGCCCTTTTCTTCAGTCCAAAAAAGGAATGTCTCCAAACAACCACCGTTATTTTCTTTGCAAACTTGTAAATCTTGTACATTAGCAACTTAGGGATGTGAGCACAACATCACAATATTTGTCAGGAACTGCCAGCATGGAGTGCAGTGTTAGGCAGCTGACAGCAGACTTCTCCAGCAAAGCCCTCCAGAATTTCCTTGCCACACTGAACTGCACCATGGAAGTCCCACACAAGCTCTGTAACCTTTCTGTATTTTGGAATTAATAGTATTCAACTGCTGACAGAAGGGAGACACCAAAATGCCACACTCTACAGGGACACTCTGTAATACTTAAAACAATGCTCTTGTTTCTTCCATTTTGAGACCGTGTGACTGAGTATTACTACACAGGCCAACATTTGCTTCTAGGAAGACTGCAAAGTCTTTCAGAAACACAGCAATTGCTCAAGATGCCTCAGCAGTTACATATAGCCAGTGCGCAGTAACATATCCTCAGCTCACAGCTCTTCATTTACTGCCCTTTCATAAGCACTTTTATGAAAAGTTGTCTTTTTCCAAGTTTTTTTCTACACCCATCCAAAGAGCTCCTCAGTTAACACAGTTGAGTGAGAAAAAACATTCAGCACAATCACAGTGAAATGTATTCATGATGTCTATTGAGAAAATTGAAATTTCAATCACAATTCATAGAATATTTGCTTTTGAACTGAAAGATACTGTCATAAAAATCCCTGGTTTAAAACAAAAAAAATCCCAACACTCTGCCTTAGGACTATATAACACCATAAAAGTGACAGAGAATCAGAACTAATAAGTTTTCTAAAGTTACAAGGCTTCAGGCTAGTTTTGAATTTCAAGGGAGAGTTAGTTGTTGTGAATTTTGAATTTTATTTTTTTTTAATCTTAGGAACCAGCAGAAATGCCAAAAGAAAACCTGTAAACAGTCACAGTTACAGAAAATTGGGGTTTGTGATGGCAGTTATTTGCAGTTAATGATGAATTGCTCTTTATTTTTTTAAGTATGTACTGGTAAACGATAGGACTTTAATAATAAAGCATAATTAAAAATGTTTTTATTGTAGAATTCTTCTTTCACCTCTATAAAAAGCAAATACTTAAGAACAATGGAACATCAGTCTTGTAGTCGCTATATCCTTACTTCTGAGTGTCTAACATTGTGTAGGTATAAAGATTACATCTGCCCCTTTCTGAAAACTGCAACATAGTCTAATTGCACAATCACCTCCTTCACATACTGAAATGGTATCTCTCTATGAACATATCCATAAGTAGAATTTTATAATCCTACATACTTACTTGCACTATGTTTTTGTGATAGTCAAGTATGCACAAGCATGAGAGTTTAAATATATCGCAAATACATGTATTCATGTGCAGATATATACACAGACACAGGGTGTGTATATGGATGAAGAATTTCAGTTATATGAGCAACAAACTGGCCCACAAGAAGTACTTCTGTGCCCACACAGCTCCATTACCTTCAGGGTATTTCATATGATCTGCATTTTTGTACTTTTAACAGTACTTTTAAAATTACTTTACCAGATACTATCATACTCATACACAGAAATAATGGAAAAGAGCAGTAAGCATGATAAATACATCAGCTAATGGGTAGTAGGCTGTACAGCTCTGCAGAAAGATTATTACAGGCACAGTGTCACAGATTTATTTACGGCTTAAAGCAGTGCATGACATAAGCATACATAGTTTTAGTAGGTGGAGTCATCTGACCCAATCTGGCAGAGCTTTCACATGGGAAAGGCAAGGACTCCTCATTACCCATGAATTAATGCTTTTATTGGCAAAAAGTGTCTCCTGTGTATATTCCTGAATGAGAACAATGTGAAGTAGTTTCCAGTGATTCACGTAAAAACTCCTTCCTTTCGAAAAACTGGCTGACTAACAAAGTCACTTCCTTTTCAAGTTCTGCTTCAGCTCTTCAATCCTTCCAGCCATGCAAGCCTGCACATTAGGCTCATTTGTCCACTCTAGCAAAGAGACTCAATTCAGGGGTAAAACACACCTATCATTTAATATTGAGCTTCTATCACAGCTTAACATAGCAAGGTAACTGAAATTTGCATTATGAACATATGTAAAAACTAAATATGCAGATGCAGTTACTCATCTCTGCTACTCATTCAATTCAGATCGACATTAGTAATGCTGCTACAGTTCTTAAATGAAGCATGTGCTTTTTCAATGAACCATAGATTCCACATCTTACTGGAAAGAAAGGCTCACTGGCAGCTCAGTTCTCCCCAGCACAGCAACAGCTGACCCATTCAGTTAACATATCACTCAGTCATCAGCCCTGCCTGCCCTGAGTCATTGGAAGTGCCTAAGCCAGGTTTTAAGCAGATCCTGTCCTCTTAAACCTGCAGCATCTCCCAAGATCACAGAGCCTGGGGACATGACTGTGTATGTGGCAAGTAGGGTCCATGGGTTTGATTAAATTTGCACTTTAAAAAAGCATTACAATATTCTGCTACCATGATGTTTCTGAAGTTTGTGATCAGCTTCAGGCTTTATCATTTTATGATTTTACCCATATGATGACAAAGAAGAGGCAAATAAGTAAAATTCTTGCAGGGGGTGCTAAACTAGAGTACTTGTAGTACCATGAAGGAATCAGCTTGATTCCAACTACACAGCCACTAAAAAGTTGTTCTAAAGACATGGCTGCTCCAGTGTCCATGAAAGCAGTCTCTTACCCCTTTTAACATTTGCCACATCAAGAATCATCCTTCTCATCTCTTGCTTTCCTCATTACATACCTTCCTTTGCAGTTTTCCTTTGGCTTGCCTTCTCTCTGTTGCAGCAGGTATCCGCTGCTGTCCTGACTCCCAGGGCTCCTCCCCACCTAATGCCATCTTACTCTGTCCTCTTCAGTTCTGCACAGCCAGTTTGAATCATCACTCAAGGCAGTACCACCCTCCAACATATAGTAACCATATTTTCAAAAATGTACACCATGTATTCCTCATAGCTCCCCTCATAACCAAAAACATCCTGTGAGACTTCACAAAGCTACTACTTTATACTCTTTCAACCCTCTTAAAATTCTCCTCCACTGAAATGAAAATATGCAGCTTTGACCATTACTATAATAAACCCACTAATCCATGCTGAATACCATTTCATCGCCCTCTCCTTAATTTACTGATTTAACTTCAGAAAATTTTTCAAGAAGCAAGATAAGCAAAACCATGAACTACAGGATTCAAGTGGCTTTAATGGGAATAATTAATAACCACTGTATATTTGGATAGAACACATACAACATGATAATACTATGACAAAGAAAAACGCATTTTTACCATGCCCAGTTTCAGTTCATACCTTATGATGCTATATGATATGGTAAGTAGCTTCACATGAAAGGTTGTGGCCCAATAACGACTGACAGGAATAGGCAATGCCCAAAGCTTTCCACCAAAAGAAAACCACATATCCCAACAACCACTCCCTGTCTCTATGCGGGCTCTGCTCTCTGCTGTGATGCACAAGGGGAGAGCTTTTAATTGCTCAAGCCAAGCCACAACTGTACAGCATGTTCCCCATGGAGCCCAGAAAGCTTCAGCTTTGTCATTTATGCAGTCTGGGACAAACACTATCTGGGCCTTGCACTCCCAAAACACAGTTTGGAAGGTGCCTCATCCGGGTGCATGTAAGCCAACTCCACCTCCCATGGGAAAACAGTAAGCCGTTTTGCTGCCAACCTGTATGATTAAGAAGGCAGCGAAAACAAAGTGTCATCTTTGACTAAAGTACAGTTGCATTACCCTCCTCTCTGTGGTTACCAAAATGGTCTTTGAGGTATTGGAAAAAAAAAAAATTGAAAGAATTTTTTTACTCTCATTCCACCTCCATGCAATGACAATAATACATAATATTGGCTTCGCCTTACAAATACTTCTCTTATGAAAAGCATTCCATTTGTACTGACTTCAGTGGAAGGTACATGGGTGTGCCAGAAAAAAAGAATTAAGTCCTGAACACTTATATCTCCCTGTATACTTAATAAAGGAGCTATTAAAACCTTATTTGTTTGAAAGAAAAAGTCCAGCTACAGACAATTTGTAAAACAACACAAAGAAATTGCCTGAATCCCAAGATCTCAAATTCCAAACAAGCCACAATTCAATCTTCTTCAGTTTGGATTCCACTTCAGCAAGATGCCCAACTTAAATATGACATGAGTCCTTCTGAAATGCCTTGCCAACTGTGTGTGTAGGTACTACCGCAGCAAAATTAATACAGCAAAACAAAGTTACTTTGTGTAGCATATATGGACATTCATTATCTCTACACATTTCTCTGGAGGGCTTGAGGGGAGAGGAGGTTTGAGGCAATGGAGGGAGTTTGGACATTTGTGTCCGCAGGACCATTATGCCTAAGCACCCTGCTAACCTTTCACAGTTTTCCTTTCTTCCAGATTCCACAGCACCTCCATTTTTCCTCCTCCTTCCCTCCCTTCCCCTCACTCTCTCTTGGTGGCCATTAACTACGCTGACAGTTTGACAGGCTGAAATAAGGAAATAAAACACTTAAACATTGTTTCCTGATGTATGCATTCATCTCCTCCGCCAAACACAGATATTGAGGAGATACTTCACTCCTCCTGTCAGCTCACTAAATTATAGCCCAGCTCTCACAGAGGCACAACTCTCAGGTCTTGTACATTCACTTGATCTGTCTTTCTATTAGAAGGCCACGCAAGGGCCATTTCCATGTCTTTAGCAGAAGCTTCTTCTATTTATACTCTTAATACCACATTTTTATATGCCTAGGGCTGAATTTCTGTTAAAAACCAGAATCTCATGCTGCTTCTACTGAGAGCACTCACATTACCATGGCACTTCCACTTCTTGCTTGGATTACGATGAAACTACTTCAGAAATAAAACAAACTATATTGCATTAAACTTTGTGTTATTCTCGCAACCCGTTACAGCAGCTGAGTAAACCAAACCCCAATTTTGCTTTGACCAGGTTTATTAGACTTTTTTATTTAAGCATCTTCTCCTGGTTGACAGAAAACATGCTGCTGACGACTAGAAGCATCCCACCCTTTACACAGAAAACCACTGCTTACAGCATTTGCTTACAGAAGCCAATGCTGTTTGGCTCCCCGGGGGGAAAGCTGCAGTGATACTGTCGCTGCTCATTACCTCCAGTGGGTGTTGCTGTGAACAAGCCTATGGGAAAATGCAGGGAGCGGGATAATAAAAAATAAAGTATTACAGACACTCATAAACATGTTCCACATTCGGAAATTTTGCCCGATCTATACAATCTGAAAGAAATGAAAGCTTGTTAGGAAACCAAATAATTATACTTTGTTGCCATTTAACTTGTGTGGACTGTCTTCCACAACAATTAGACAAACAAGCATTTCTTACTTTAGCTTCTGTGCGGGTGCAAGGCTGCAATGGAGCCAAGTCACCTTTTTGTAATTTCAGTAGCTCCTGATGTCTAATGTAGATAGCACAGTGCTGAGGCCATAGCTACTCAGGGGTGCCTGATGGCCAACATCCATTACAGAGCAGATCGATCTTTCATCTTCACCATCCCAAAATGGCTGAGGAGTTGTGACAAACAGGGTACTGAAAACCCAGATACGTGCCATTCTCTCTTGAAAAGTTACAAGAAAGAGAAATATATCAATACCCCAGAATATACTGACACCCACCCTGGCTGATAGGGAAGGTTAGCTCAGGTTTCAGTTAGCATGCAGAAATGCAGAAGTAAGTTGGAACATTTTGGACCTTTGAAATAAAAGAACAAAGACATCTCTTCACACTCAAATGTTACAAATCACAGCAGACCTTTACTCACTTCCTGGCCTCCCACTTTCTCATCTTTTCAGATACCTGTAATTATGACCCAGAGAAACAGTCTTTGAAGTAACTGTGTAATTCCACTGACACAGAGATTTAATCGAAGGTAGGAGAAAAAAAACCAACAACCACCAACCAAACAAAAACCAACCCAACAGTGTCCACATAGAAAAGTCTGTACAAGTGATGCTGCTGAGATTTCATTCTCTAAATCTGCAAATATCTTTTCCCAGTTGTAGAAGTTACTATTAAACAGTAGAAAAGATTCAAATTCAATCACCCTAAACAGCTAGCAAAGCCCAAGTGGAAAAGTAATTCATTTACTCATCTAAACACAGTGAGGGCTTTGCTACTGCCTTCCATTATTGACTGTCCAAGAGCAGTATTTCAACTGGTTACACCCATTCCTTTCTTTATTCTCTGAAGACATATTAATAAAAGCAGCAGACCTGTTATATGCTGTTCTTTAACTGAGAGGTCTTGAATTTCATGAATGAAAATGAAAGAAAACATTGCTAAAGCAAGAGGAAATACAAGTCCCTTACTACTTACTCCACATAAGCATATTAAAGGCAGTCAACCAAAAAACTACTGTTAACTCTTTACTGACAATATGCACAGAACTTCCTAAAAATAGCCAAGATTGACTTTGATTCCATCACTGGAAATCATAAAGAGCTCCCAGTGCACTGTCAAAAGCCACCAATCTTCTTCCTACATCGTTATTTCACACTGCTGGAGAAAAGAGGTCCCACCCACTTGAGATCACTGCATATCCCATGGTATTTTTCAAGAGCATCAGCTACTGATTACTGTGTATGTGTGAATTTTCAGTTTAGCTACCGACTACTCCTTGAAGTTTTCTCTCACGTTTCACAGGCACAGATATTACCATCTCACAGTTCTCAGCGTAGACTTACTAATTCTATGAACGGCCTTGCATTTCTGTTTATTGACAGATTAAAAAAAATAACAACAATCAAGATGAGTAAGGGGTGGAAAAAAAAGAGTAAAACAACCTTGGTTTTGCAAGTGTAGTTTTTCAGTTTGCATGAAAGACTTCTGTATTTGGTTAAGTCTTTCGATTTTTCAAATAGTATTCAATTTTAAGTTCTCTGAAGAGCCATTTTACTCTCTATTTATTAAACTATTAAATAGTCTCTTCCTACTCTTTCCCATTAAATTAAAAAATGAAAACATGGAGATAACCCACAAATGAAATCTACTGTACTAAACCCAAAAAATTCATAGGAATTGGAAAAAAAAACCACCCCAATCCAAAACCAATACTGAAATATCAGTAAGTTTCATTTCCTTCCATAGTTTTTATAGGAACAACTACCATTTTAAATTTTCCTCAGTATATTTTTTCTTTTTTATTGCTTATTATTTTATCTACTACAGAATTGTAGAATATCAATACTTTATTTTCCTAAACTAACTTGTCACCTCCCCCCAAAGTTTACTTTTTGCACTCTACTTACAGAAAGCAAGTCTGCTACTAACACTGAACCTGGAAATACTTCCATTTTAAAACCTGTATACCATAGGACAATACTGTTTTGAAACAGTGGACTCTTGGGTAAGCTGGAAGCTGCAAGAGTGTGGTTATCACAGTTACCTGAACTAGCGTCTTGAAGAGAAAAGTGTGATCTTTTCAAGAACTATGATCTACCTTATCCAAGCAATGCATTCACACTGTAGCCGCAGCAGCACTCACAAGAGTGTCCTGCAACTCACCTCTGCACTTCACTCATGCTCCTCTCCTCATAACAACTATGACTTTTCTGCTACTGAGATTGGTCTATCAGGCAGATTTGGAAATGGTGCTGTAAAGCTTGAGACCCATCCAAAACCAGCAACCACTGATAAGTTTCAGTGTGTGAAGCGACAACAGCATATACACTGGGGATGCAGGCTGAGCCTTAAGCTAGCAATACCATTCTGCAAAAGGTTACATGCCTTGCTACCACCTCCAACAAACTTTACCATCCAGACTTCCAGGAAGGTACACCCTTCACCATACACAAAGAAAGGCCTGTACATACATGCAAGGAGGGTCCCCTACAAGACTTCTGCACAACTTTCTTGTTATCTATGGATATTAAAACATTGTTCTTACAGGGCAGACTTTTCTCACCAGTTTGTGTGAAAACTCCTGCAGGTACATATGTGCCCCTGTGTGTTTGCGTACAAGCATGATGCTTTCCTAGATATACAGTTGTCTGTCAGCATGTTAAAGAAATTGGAAGTTCCTACCTCTGTAGTAGGTACTGCATCTGATTATGGTTACCAGGGTTCTTTTACTTCATTGTAGCAAAGAGTATTAAAAGAAAAAAATAAATTCTTAAAACATGCTTCTGCAAAACACTGTAAAACTTCCTGACCTTAAGATTTTAGCCTAACATTCATTTTTGCCCAAGGTTCTCAAGCGTCATACCCACTGGTATGAAAACTTCAAGAGAGTGTGAGGTGCACACAACTTATAAAAAAGATAGTAAGTCCTCCACTGTTCAAATCCAATTTACATACTAGATATTCACATATGATTATCTTAAGTGGAAATGCAAGGAAATATTGAGCAGTAAATAGAGAAAAAATATGAGATTGGGGAAAAATACAAGACATTGGGTAAACCACAAAGGAAAAGATATGTGTTTTCACATTTTTGTTTTAGGAAAGTATCTTCCAGAGGCAAACAAATCCAATACAGCAGCTGTTCAGTCACTGTAAATTAACAAACCTCAGCTTAAGGATGAACAACTGCTATCCCTATGTATCAAAGGCAATGTAGAAATGTAACATAAAGGTGAGTGCAAGAAGGTGGAAAGTAGCAGGGATCCATTTCCATTAGGAGGGTAGGCTATGTCTCAGGGCAGTGTCATGGTTGGGAGAAGGATTAGAGCTGACCATAATAAGTGATCTTCCACCAAGTCACCTGTCACTATGATTCTGTGCCAATCATACAGGCACTGCGCATCAAAAGCCATTGTGCAGTTTTCCCTTTAATCACAACACATTTATAGAATATGCTCAGAAAAGAAAAGGAAAAAAAAAAAAAAAAAAGGGGAAGCCTAAAATTTACTTCTCCCCATTTGATCTTATGGTCAAGGAAGTTCTTTCAGATTATATATGTATCAGTATGTAGAAGATCACAAACAGGCACATGAAGAATGGGCAAGACCACTGACTAGCTCTCAGCTTATTTTAACCCCTCCATAAGTAAAGTAACTAAAAATATAACCACTATCTGAGAAAAAAGGAAACCTTATCAAAAAGGGCATTTATTAAAGAGCAACAGGTTTTTACTCTGTACAAAGCTCAGCTTTATACCAAAATCTTCCTTTTAACCCAAAACATGATGTACACAGCTATCTTCCAGCAGTCAAGATAAGCATGAAGTGGTGGTCCTCCTCCCTGAGTGCACCAGCCCCCATCACCTGCAAAGGAAGTTCATACTTAAACATCCTTCCATAAAAAGTAGTTTTATGAGAAAATAATCAGGTATTTCCCTACATGCTTGAAATAAGGGGTTCTTTAAAAAGAAAAAGCCTCAGAAACACAAATTATTGCCCTTTCCTTTCTCCAATTTGCAGAAAGCCAAACAAAATTAAACTTGAACACACTTCCATAGTGTCTCAGCAAAACTGTTACTTGTGTGCCTCATGCCTTCCATTTCCCTCATGGGCTGGGATCCTAGATAGACCACACTTTCCACAATGCATCAAAATCTCATTATGTTTGTATTGTTCCTGGTTTTTAGAAGAGCTCCATTTCATATTCTTTTCTAGTTTTGCCTTTACATCAGTAAGAACAAAAGACACTGCACCAAAAATTACTAAAATCACAAAAATTATCCATTTAAGATTTGATTAGGAAGAGCTATGAGTAAACTTTTCAGTGACAAGTCATTTTTACAAATCAAATATTAAATTCAGAAAGAACCATTTCTCACAGCCAGTAATGCAAAAAAAGGTCAGTAAAATTGCTCTGTTCACATTATCAATGCCAAATGAATTTTCAAAGCCAAAATGGTAAGTGAAATGAAACAAGGCTCTACAATCCATGTTGAAATCAACATTACTTGTTGCAGCAAATGCCAACAATTCACAGCATTAATCACAACTACCATCATCCCAAAAGACCTGGAAGGACAAAAAAACATGCAGTTGGAGGGGTGGGGAGTGAGGGGTGGAATAAGAAAAAAGTAACAGTGAGTGCTCAAAGGTAAGATAAGTCTTAGATGACAAAGTCTCTGAAACTGCAGGAGCTTAACAAGCATATATATGTCTTTCACTTATTCCCTAGGACTTCTCTCAACTGCTTTAACTCCCTCTTTCCACAGCTTACCCCTGCTGCTTCTTTTCTCTTTTCCTTCCATTCCTTTTTCTCCCAAGGATGCTCAAATTGCTGGTCACAACGGTAAAAAGGTAGGGCCAGTTAGCTCTTTCTTACTTTCTTAACTTGATAAAAGTTTTGGATGGAAGGAAAAATCAAACCTCCCAGGTGAAGCCACTGGGTTTTCTATCAGCCCCTGGAGATCGCAGCAGCCAGCAATGGGGATCCACTTGTAGGTTGATGCCTCTAGGGATCTCAGCAGAACTGCCAGCCCTACTTGTCACAAGAGCAACCAAATCCAGCCTGGACATCTTTAACAGACACCAGATCTGCACACTGCACAGCGGAAGATAGCTGCACACTTCAGAACTGGTTGTAAGACACAAAATTCCGGAGAGTCATGAAAATGTGTATAAAAGAAATAAAGAAGTCTCTTGTTCAGAAGCCTGGTTTATACGTTTACGAGTATCTAAATTAATGCAACTGATGGAGTAATGAGCACCAGGTAGAAGATGGCACTTCCCTCTAATACTAGGATAATTAAAAGGGCAAGGTATTAACAAGCTTTGGAAAGAAAAAAGTTATATTGGCTGCTTTGGGGATTACAGTCCTGTCTTGATCCTACCTTCACTAATCATTGCATTTAGTCATTAGACACTTTGCCCATTCCCTGGAATCCACGTCTCCTGATTACTGTTTGCTGATCCACTCTTCAGCCAGGATTTGAAACACAGGGATACTGCTAAAATGCCCTTTAGAAAGGCCAGATAATGCCGTTGCTAGTTTGCACTACAGGAAAGAGATTATTTCACAGATACTGGTGTCAGCTACATGCTCATCATCTTTTTACTAACGTGCTCCTCACGCACAGTGTCTGCACATCAGATTTGCTTTGGTCAGTCAAACAGGTATTTGCTACTTTTTTTTTTTTAATACCTGAGAAAACATAACATCACCGCTCCTTCCACCTCCCCCTCTCCCCCCAAATAATTCTGAATTAAACATTTCACGATGGTTACAAATGCTGCCATACTGCATAGAAAACACAAGTCACGGAATGATTACTGATGAAACTAATAATATTAGTATACATCCATCTAGTTAATACATACCTTATTAGCATACATTTATCTGAAATGAAGACACGCAAACATGATATGCTTTATGCAAATCACATGCAGATCTCAAGGCTTCTGGAAAACTGCCACTACAGCCTTTGGTGAAGCAGAATGTAGGTACTCCTTCTCATAGCCACTATATGCAATAATATTTCCAAAACTAAGCTGTTGGAGTAAATGAAGTTACATAAATGATGCGCCCAGGCCACAGTACATCAGAAAGATAGTATGACAGGCCTCTGTGCCACAATTCAGCAGCTGGTTATATGTTTTATATAATGTAACCAGTAGGAACAATATCATTTACGTCTAATATTAGTCTATGAACAATCCAATTTATAAAATGCCTATTGTGTTTACACACAAGAAACTATCATAAATCCTGAATGTTAAACAGTGTCAATGGATGAAAGCCAACTTTCCCACAGTAGTTTGCATGCTGAACTTAACATGCTTCTAAAGAAAAGGCAGTCACAAGAGAAGGCTCCTCTGAACTCAACTACCTACTGATGTTGGGTACTGCTGACAGCAGCAAATCACTAAGATATTTAATCTTTCCTCATAAACAAAATATATTCTTAAATTAATCTGTAAGCAGGGCACCTATCCAAAAATGTTACCATTTTTAACATTACCCTTCTTTATTAATTTACAGAAGAATTAATAGTTGGGAAAATATTCCATGCTAGGGAGAATCCCATTGCATACAACTTCTTGCCTGTCTTTTGCTCTACTGACAGGGAAGGGGTAGGTCAGTGGTAAATGTGTACTTGTCCTTATCTGTCACTATGGATTAATGGCTTTGGAGGAAAAAAGTCCCAGGGAGCCAGTGGAACCAGATGACTGCATATCCAAACATGCAGATTTGTCTCCGCACTGCCAGGAGTACCTGGATGCTGCTACGTGGAACCAGCTTCTGCTTTCACCAAATTCGTACTGATTAGCTGCCTCTGCTTTTGTTCCCAGAAGCTTCTAGAAACCACCAACTCATCCCAGCTTTAGCAAATACACAGCCATAGTGTAAAGTGTGCTTTAAAATAAATAAACAAACAAATAAAATCACAGTATTTGGTCCAAATACAAGTTACTGGAACTGAGACTGCAATGGCACTGACCTAGTCATCAGGAACATGTCACCACTTGAGAAAGCTGGTTCTTGGGGGATTGTTCCCAGAGAAGCAATGGTCTGGCAGCAACACTAGGCAGGACGAAACACTTTGGGCATTTAATGGCAGCATACCTCCAAACTACTAATGGCTATGGTCAGAAAGCTATTTGTCTCTGCTATACCTCTTTCTTGATATTTTCTCAGTACACAAACTTAGAATTAATTTTTTAAGGGCCTGGTTCTGCTCTTCTGAGCAATTCAGGTCTCATGTGAGCACCACTTCCATTAGAAACCCAAACCATTCACTGCTGGGCATGGACATTTTCTGTTCCAAGACTTCCTGGAGAAAACTGCCTGTCCATTCCCACAGCTCGCTCAACTATCACACATCTTCATAACAGAGGAGAGCTTATCAGGACAAGCTCTCTCTCATGAGATTTTAAATATTCTCTCCATTTCCAGGCAGAGGCATTGCAAGAGAGGCTGTTCTTGCCTCATGTTAGTATGACAGCTTCTCTTTTGGCCAACATGCTGGGGACTGGAGCAGGGACATCAAACTGAAAGCATGAACACAGCCACCGCTTAAAGCAAAGAGCAGAAACTCCCTTGCTTGGAGGGTGTAACAGCTCATGTCTTCCCTGATCAGAGCACAGAGGGTGGGACTTTCAACGTACACTGGCCTCTGGGTTGCATTAGTTAACATATTAATTAATTGTAACATTGGTACCTTTTCTTCTGCATCTGAACAGCTCCAAATGGAGCAGTGTATATTTAAATGATAGCTTCTGAGTTTTGTTCTTAACTTTATGCATATTTTGGCCATATCAGAAAGATCCAAGATGCTCATTTAATCAAAAAAGTTTACTCACTTCTGGTTTTACACTGTTCTTCTCTGTAGCTGCCTCATCCCAGCAAACTCAAGAAGGCAGAATCCTGACTCACATATTTTGAGTTCTTCCATGCTTTTTCACTCCCTGCTGAGGAAGATCTTTGCTGCAGTTCTGAGCAAATGCAATTTACTGCACCTAAAGTTGATGGTTCCTGTAGGGAAGATTTGGTGCCACCTGTTTCCTCACAAAAGCAGCAGCAATCAGTATTGAGGACATAATTCTGCCCTCAGTCCACTCAGGCAAGCAATCTGGGTGGTTCACAAAAAAGAAATGGGACCAGAACAAGCACAACACAACATCCAATTTCTAAGCTACTTTCTCAAATGACTGAAAAAACATTTGCAAAACGTTTGCTCCAGGCAAAATATCAGCATTCTTCAACGAATCTATTTGAACCCCTTTGAAGAGCTGTCCAGAAGCCCAGCTCAGAGCCAGTCAACAGGGCCGCTAAGAAGGGACACCATGCTCCCTCCCACTGGGACCCACAAAGCCACAACTCCATGCGAACCACTTCACACAAAAAGCAAAGCACCACAAAGTAGCTGATGCATTGCACCTGGCTTCTGCAAGAGGCAGTGATCCCCAGCACCCACGTATTTTCACAATATGCTCAGTTGTCCTTTGGGTGCTTAACCTGTAATTTGGGGAAGGAAAATACTATGTAGTACCCCATCCTTGAAATATCACTCTTTCCATGAAACTCAAGTGCTCCTTTTTTTTTTTTTGTCAAAAAGAATCATAGCTTTTGCCCCCATAAAAGAGCACAGCACCCAACTGAGGGGCAGTAACACCCCACATTTTCAGAGTTCATTCACTGCAGACTGCTCCCTGCTCAGCAGGTCTCTCACAGCTCCTCTTTAAGGCAATCCGCTCCCTCCCACACTTTCTATGGGCTTCTGGATACCACTGCTCCTGTCACATTTCAGACCTTTCTGAAATTTAGCCCCTAACTTGTGTTATCTGACTTCAAGGATCTTCACTCTGTGATCTTATTCTTGCACTGATGTCAGTAGTTTTCTTAACTCAGAAATTCAATTACCATCACACTTCTGAAAATAAAGTTTAATTATAGGCAAGTGTGATGAATCTATAAATTATGATGATTATCAGAGTGAACAGTAGCATAACCAATAGCATTAAGAATATATCTCAATATTCTCATAGGGCAGAGTCCAAATCTTTGAAGTTGGTAAAAACATTCCCATTGATGTTAAAAGTCTTTGGACTTTTATTAATATGAGACAATTATTTAAAGTAATTACTGCAATTCAAATTCATATTTTATCATTGTTACAACTCCTAATAATATCACAATTAAGTGCATTAAGAATTCTTTGAATCAAGATATTAAATCCAAGTAACAAGTGTAATCTAAGAAATACAGTAACATGGTAGTCTAGCATCATAATACTCTGAATAATCTTTAGCAACACTAGAAAGTTGACCCAGTTATTTATGTAGTATTTTCCTACTCATCTTTTTATACCAGAAAAATTGCAGTAGGAAAAAAGTCAATAAAATATTTAAAGTTTAAACGCAGTCACTTAAAAAAAAAAAAAAGATTGCTGAACTAGAATAGCAGCTTTATTTTTATTTATTTGCTTATTTTTACAGCCTGACATTGTGTTCCCATGTTGCTAGTGAAAACTGCTCCAGCTAAATAAATTCAGTTGAGATTTACTCTCACTCTATTTATTCCCTGAAACATAACTGATGTTTGCTGGACAACGAAAAAAAATCTTACATCACCATATCCAAAGGAATGATCTATCTTCTTATCTATCCTGTTTTAGTTAATGAGAAAATGTAACTGTGACTCTATTGAGAGCAAGAGGAGGCGAAGCAGAGAGCCTCTCAATAAACTGTTGCACAAGGTAAGACTAATAGCGTACTCTCTCATAGCCATCATCAGGCTAGCTAGTAAGTAGTACATTATCTTTGTTTTTTTCTTTCTTTCTCCAGGGCACAGTCATGTAGTTACTGCTCCTCATTATCCTTGGAAGCTGTAAATTTAAGTGTAAACTCATTGTCTCTGCAGGGGTTGCAGGTAGAGTAGTGTGTAATGTCATTTACTCCATTTTCTCTACCGAAATCTGCAGAACTGTATTTTCAAAAGATTCTCCCCCCCACAAATCATCCTCGCCAACTGCTAACTGTTTGGACCCACACTGTAACCCTCTGGTTTGGCCAGAAATATCACTTGCTGCATTCAAGGAACCCACATCTGTGTGGTCCCCAAAATGATGTGTGGCCGCTACAGGATCTCATAATTTAAATGAGGGTGCTCCTGGGCAATGGTGGGACAGCAACCAGGCAGCTTCAGGCACCAGAAGAATTTATCCTATCCACTTTTATGACCAGTTGCTCCACCACTGCCTGCAGTTCCTCAATTATGGCTAGCAAGCCTACCTCAAAAGCTAACGAGGGAGGCATGTTCCTTCCTGCTTATGGGAACAGCAAATATATCAAAAAAAGAAAACTGACCCATTTATTGGCTCAGATGCCAACTCCACAAGCCTGAAGCTTCCAGTTCAGCTTCTTTGCTTGCTCGTGTTATTCAATTAATTTTTGTGGGTAGCCAGCAGAAACCCACATTAAAATATATAATATGGAAGCAATTATGGTATTAGAACACAAGATGCAGAAATATACAGGGCTGGATCATGTCTAGTGGCTTGAGAAGAACTTACAGCCCCTCATCTGACCCATCCACATCTAAACTGCACAAAACAGGGTTGGAATGAAACAGAATTTGCACGTAAGTGCTGCTCATTTCTACAAAGGTTGGCAGCACAGACAAGGGAAGAGATTCCAGTGCAACCAACTAAACAGGAAAAGAGATGCAAGCTACTAATTAATACAACCAAAGGTAAACCAAAGAGAAGAGGTTGCAAAAAAACCTCTCATTCTGTGAAAGACTGAGCTAATGACTAAGTACAGGAGAGATGCATATTAACTGAAGACAGAGGTTGGTCTCCACCTCATCACCAGCCAAATATACAATGTACCAAACAAAAGTACCTGTAATTCCTAGAGGCAGAGAATGAGGCAACAAAAGACAACCCTCCTTCTTCCTTTCTAAGAAGTCACAAGTGCCTGTGAATCAAACAAAAGCAGATGGCTTCAACTTTACAGTTAACTAAAACACTAACCAGTAGACACAGGTATTCTAGCTCTTCCGAGCAACAGACATGTCCACAGCCAGAACAGCTTTACGCTTTATACAACTGGTTCAGAGAAAAGTTCATGCGTAGTAATAACAATCTTAGAGCCTTCAAAACAGAACAGAGGAGCGATTGAGATTTCTCTGGTGGTGTCAAAACATGGCAGCATTACAGGAACAATTAACTGGCACTTACTTTGGAAAAGTCAAAAGCAAATTTTGACCTTTTTAATTGCTAATGTATCCATTCCAAAATGTTCATAAAACCTATTATATTTTGCTATATCTTTTAATGCAACTGTATTTACAGGGGAAATCAGATTTAGCAATTGTCTCAAAAAAGTGAAAAGTTGTCTATAAAAAGTGAAAGTTGTACAATTTTATTTTTGTGGTTCTAACTTGTGCTTTAACAGTGCAGCCATTTTGAGAATTATTAACCAACGGTAGTTTAGATAATTTTAAAGGTGCATTCCTTGAGAGAGAGAAAAACTCCTGAAATCGGTAAAAATATTGTAATATGTCCACTTAAAAACATCTACAAGATCAATAGTACTGTGTGAATATGCTGCTTTGGAAAACAATTAAAAAGCTAACTGTAAAAATATCTTTAAAAATAATTATTCTTGTTTGCTTTTCAAAAAAATTAATCAGGGCAGCATTAGCAGCAATTTTGATATTCAGTCTAGCAAGTATTAAGACTGTTACTAAATATACTGAATAAATGCTATAAAGGCTGTGAAGCATCAGTGTCAACCAATTGGCATTAGGAAACACTCTCATTAAAATGTAACTGATAGCAAATTAGTTACCCTGTTGTATTGTCAAGCTTTAATATTCTTCCATATTTACCAAACTGATATAGTATGCCTGGGAGAGCCTTATGTTTTGTAAATATTAATCCTTTTGTGGATTCACTGGATTACCTGTATTCAGCATAGCCCAGCTGTACTGCATCTGGCTGCAAACTGGCATTGCTAGCAAGAAAGAGACATGTAGCAATGCTGACTTCTTACCTAATATTTCCTTGCCTGGATTTAAACAAAAAAGAAAACAGCTGCGGGTCATATCAGCTGGACAGATTACTGTGGGCAGCCCAGAACTTGGTTAGATCACAAAAACTGTCAATATAGCTTAGCTCAAATCAGGTTCTCATAATCAACTGAATTCACAGTTCTAAGATTTTCTTAAAAGACTCCCAAATAATTAAATCACATTCTTGCCTGGGCTAAGATATTCAAATTTAGGAACTAATTCCAAAGTTAATTTCCAATTTTAACCAAATGTATCATAGCTGCACTTCTTAAACTTTGCATAATACTTTGACGATTTCATATGTAAATCCAATCAATCAATAAGACAGCCCTATGAAGTTATATATGTACACAGAAGTACATGACTTAAATCTGTCAGAACTCACTGATATTTATAATGACTATTTATAATCAACCTGTTAAGATTAAGACTTTTATTCTTAGAATTTTGTAATAAAAATTATTATTAGCCATGTTAATGTTACACCAGTATTTTATTCTTAAAAATTCATCATGCATATAGAAGAAATTAATTGATTACAAGAAAAAAAGTTACGGTTCTTAAGCATTTAACTTCACAGCACTGCATACAGAACAAACGCAATATTTCAGGTTACTTGTATAGTCAGATGCATACTCTAGAAGTGTCAGGGGTTAGATTTTGGAAGGAACCAAGAATCTGATTGATTTGAGAAAGCATGAGTTGAGTCTGTTTTTCAGAGAGTGATGAGAATCCCTCTGAAATGCCATTTCAGTTCATGAGCTTTCTCTCCACCACCACTTTAATGAAAGGACTGATGTTTTTCCAAACCTGTGTGGATCCTGAAACTCAACAGAACTTACTAGGTCCCCATCAGAAGATCCACTGCTGGGTAAATATCACAATATTGAAATTATTGCCTTTTGTCGTGATGTGATCAATACCTTTCTTCAAGAAACGCAGATAAAGTAAAATGTTAGTTAAATGAAATTATATACATCCTAAAATTTTGCAGCTTAGACAATAAATTTCTCCAATAAAAAAAAAAAGATACTGCAAAGCACTTTTTTTGTCCAACTCTATTTTCTTTTCCAACAAGCCAAATTATTCCCAAGCCATTTCTGAAACAAGATTTGGGCTTGTAAATCATATTGCATTTTGAAATATGTCATTCTTAGTTCCTCCACCAAAACATCATTTGATTGAAGCAAAATCAAACAGAAGGGGTAAAAAAAAGAAAAAAAAGAAAGGACAAGTGACCCAGGAGGAGCATCACTATTTGCAAGTAACCTACCACCTACAGGTGCTTCTTTTTGAATATGTCAAGCTCAATTACATTTTTATAGCTTTCTGTTTATGGGACTAAATCTGCATTAAGAAAATACAGGTATACCTATTAATGTTATCAAGTCCATAGGCGTACACTGACATGCCAAAACAGCACACAAACAAAACAAAACCCCAGTCTGCACAAGCCCATGTTACTCTCATCCTATACTAAGCAAGGACATTGGGATAAACACCACACTGATGAATTCAGCAGGGTACCAATGCACCCACTATAGAGAAGGCTTCGCATTCATAAATTCAAAGCATTTCCTGGATACTCATACCATAAACTGTGATTGAGTACAGCACCTTCTTAAAGAGACAAGCAACCACTCTTCTGACTGAAGGGTATTAGCATCCTGTATCCACAGCTCTTCCCAGGTTAAACAACTCAAAAGTACCAGGATCACTACCCTCAGCCAGAAGCAGCAATGCTCAAACATGCATGGCATAGTAGTTTATGAAGGAAATATCTGTCTTTTCTGTTGGCAATAACAGCTTAAGGAACAAACCAGTAACATCTCAGGACTACTCCAAAATCACATACTGGAGTAATAAAAATCAGTGACTTTCCCTGAATTTTATAGCATCAAAGGAAAAAAAATGGAAAAACAAAACAAAGAAACCAGAAACTGGAAGCCAAGGCCACTCCTTATTTCTGCCAACACACTTAAGTAGAAGACAGGGTGAAATTCATGATCAGGAAAGCTACCACTCCAGGAAATAAACCAAGTGCTGTGAGAAGTAGGTTGGTTTAGTCCCATTCTTAGTGAGCAACGTTCCACTTGCACTAGCACTTCAGCTTGCACAAGCTATAAGGCATGTTGGCAGTGCCAGGAATAAGGTAACTGGAGACTAAACTGCGGCCTGACTCCTTTGGTTCTGTGTTGCGTTTGAAATGGCTACAGGACAGATAGGTGACTTGGTCTTGCTCAGTTGAATCTTTGTTTACCCACAAAGCACCAACTTCTAAGGATGTCACTCAATTAAGTTTTATTAGCTTCTGGTAGTTTTATACCATCATTAAAGAAAGAAGAGGAAAACCAGTATTTCTTATCACCTTCAGTGATAAGTTTTGATCCCTCCTTTTGATGAAATTTCTCCTTACTGTTTAGTTGCTGATCAAAAGCTGAACAGTGATCCTACTTGGATGGGCGGACATAGAAAATTCTTCCTCAAGGGCAGGCCAACTGAATGACTATCAAGGTCATACAGACACAATCACTGCTTTGCCTTGGTCACTTTGCATCAAGAAGTTTCCAGCTTTTCCTACAGCCCTTCAGCTCACACTGCAATATCCAGAAAGCACAGCAGCACTCTCCTTTGCCTTCCCTTTGGCTTTCCTCTCTTTGCACTCTACCCACACTGACCTACAAAACACAGCTCCATTTAGCAGCAGCACGTTTCACCTCCTTTATTCGAAACCAGGCTTCAGAACTGAACATGGGTGAAATATCTTGGTGGCTTTCTTGTATCTTCAGGGTATTAACTAAAATCCCTCATTTCTCAAATATCTTGTAACATCTGTGATTTGTTCTTCCAGGGGAAAAACTCATACCCAAATTTGACCACATCAAAGACCACAGATTTGTTGCAAAGTTCAAAAGAGCATTGCTCTCCTGCTAGCGGAGGGAGCTCTCTTTGCACAGCCCTTACGGAAAGCAATCAGATTTTGGGACTAGAGAGTTCTTACCCCAGCTCCATTTTCAAAATAGTTGCAGGGAAGAAAAGGAACAAACCTCCATTAAAAATACTGTGATTTGGGTTCCACAGGGCATTTCTGAGAACTGCAGCTCCAAGTATTCAGTGTAAGAAGGAGAGTAAGGCAGGGCTTTATCTCTGAGGCCATGAGAGCCTTGACATAATGCCTGGTGCATGCTCTGAGAACTCCAGATGAAAAACACTCTGGAAGGGCAAATCTTGTCTACTGCAAGTTCAACATTAGACCATGCTTTTGACCCTTTTTAATCAGGAATAATATTTCTTTCCATTATTAGTTTAAGCAATGGTTAAGAAGAAAACCTTTTTTAAAATATATATATAGCATGGAGAAAATTTGCAATTCAAATTGACACTTTTAATCTTAAAAGTATTTTGGTGGGATGGAGTGAAAAATAGAGAGACGAACAAGTCCCATAAATCTGTCACTTGCACAGCACATCACTCACAGCTTTCCCCAGCCTACTGAGGAGGAGAGCCATACAGCTTTAAAATGACTTCATTCCCATATTTACATATTTTTTAATAGGGCTATGATGAATCTCCTTCCGCTTGACTCCTATTTTGAGCTGTGATATTTTAATCTCCATTCTTGCTGCAACTTAGCAGATGAATGTGCAGTGTGACAGAGCTCAGAGGAAATAGTATAAATAAAGCAAAGTGGAGCTATGACATCTCACATTTTATAGCTTTTTTATTGTAGCCTAAGCATAAACAGAGCACAGCTGTGTTATACTTACTGCTGTGAGCACTCCCCCAGCTCCAACCCCCTACTGCTTTTAAAGAGATACTGCCCCTGCTCAGGATCCTCTGGGTACAACCACTGCTGTTGGAGGCATCGCTAACAGAAGCAAACCCTCCTGCATCCATTGCTTCTCTTCCTTTGTTTTTACTTTTTCTCCTCTACTGGTTTTCCCCCTTGCCTTCCTTTCCCCTCGCCTCCCCAAGTGGCCCAGGATGTGACCCCGCAGTCCCCAGCATGTACAAACAGCCGGGGCTGTGCTGCTACCTACTGAAGGATGCCTTTCTTCCCTCGCTGTTATAATTTGCTGTTTAAGTACACAGACACACACGCAGAGCACAGAAACAATCTGCAAAAACAACACTTTGATAAAAGACTTGTAACTAGCTGGAAGTACTCAAAATATTGCTGTCTTTTAACGATGGGATTTTACAGAAAGGGTTCTCACATTTCTCATCACTTCTTGATAGTTTTTCTTCCCCACAGAAGTCAGTCGAAAAGAAAGAAGGAAAACACACTAACTTTACTCCTGCCTGTTTAAAAACAAACTATCATGATGAGTTCCTACACAGCAAAACCTCTTTTCACCTCAGGAATTTATGAGATACCACAAAGGATCTCATCATAATCATCACCATGCATTCAGCTGAAAAAGCTCCTATTAGAAGCTTTAGACAAGAAAATCATAAGGCACCTGGACACTTTCACGACTATAAAAACATAAGGGCAAACCCAATAGCCGGCAATTTCCCTCATAGAGTCCAAGAATGCTGTTTATTCTTGTAGCGTGTTGAAAAGTTTTATGGTTGGACTCAATCTTAAAGGTCTTTTCTAACCCAAAATGATTCTATGATTCCACAAAAGTGCTTTCTCCATCTCGATTTTCAGTGTTACAAACACAGATACATCTAACATGCAACATTAGACTTCCTTCTGACATCAATTTAAAAATAAATATTTATCAAGGCATTGCAATGGTAACATTGAGCTTAAGAACTGCACCCAACTTTCCCAAATACAGGGCCAAGGGATATGCAAGGAAATTCTTTGCTCAAGGAGGACCATATTGCTTATCTCATGCCACTAACTTGCTACTAACAGCTTCGACAGCGAGGGAAGTTTCAGCGATCACCAATGTTAATGTACGAGCAGTAACCTAGTTCTTCTGGCCATCCTCTGCTCTCACTTTATGCCCCACTGATCCTTGAGAGGATTTGCTACCTTATTGCCACTGGAAACATTTTCTGCAGATAGTTTTCCCCTGTCTAGAGTTCAGTGTAATTTGGAATAAAGCATCAGGCAATACTCATGCAAGCAAAAGAAAGTGGTTAAAAATAGTAAAACTATGCTAGACATGCATCAACAATTGTATTTAAAATAAATTTTAAAAGCCACCCAGAAACCATGCTGAAATTGTTTACATATGGGGAGCTGATTAGATTAATAAGTTGTCAAAGTTGGGTCTCGGGATTCTCAAGTCTGCCCAAAGTCATCCCTCTACTCAACTTGTGGCTTACCAAGCCATCAGCCTGATAAAAAGATCTGATTAGAAAACTGCTATTTCGAGAAGATTAGTAGAATTCCTTTGTTTGCAGGTGGGTTATTTTAAAAAAAAAAAAAAAAGTGTTATTTCATCACGATTCACTTCTTTATTCCCTGAAATCCCCTTCAGCTTGTCCAATCCTACTCTGCACTTACTTAGTATGACCATAGTAAGCACTTGTTCTGTGTGATGTCTGTACTGTAAATAACCTCAGACATTTTTGGAGAAAGGCAGGGGTTGTAAGGAAAGGGACAAGTCTGCACTGATGCTTAAGAAACTCGTATCAGCCAGAGTCACTGTACCCAGGAGGCACTAGTGAAAGCCACCCACCCCCAACATCTCGCTTGCAAACTTTTCCAAGACCTGGCCTGAGGGAGACCTCATCCCTCCTGTGGTGCAGCAACAGGCAGGAAGCCAGGGAAGGGGTCGGGGAAGCTGTTGCTCAAGGCCCTGCAGTGGGCTGGCAAGTCCCCCCAGCACTGGGAAGGGAGCAGAACAGACCAACCTCACACCCAGAAGGTCAATAGGGCTCAGCAAAGCCACCATCAGAACATTCCTAAAAGTTTACCACCATTACCATCCACTTAGGTAGGCAGCAGTTATGTACGCCATGCTGAGCACAAGACCAATCCTATTTAACAGTACAGTCATCATCAAAATGTGTTCACACTCAATGAGTGAAGATTGAAGGAGGGAGGTAATAAATTAATTTTCAGTGGGAGAGGAAATAGGAGAAAAGACAAAGAAGAGAATATAACACTATAGCCACAAAACATTTTCTCCACTACCTACTAATACCTATCTCCTGTGAAGTTTTAAAGTATATTTCTTTCAAATTCACACATGATGTCTTCCATAGTAATAGTACCACCAACTTCACTTCCCCGTGGAAGACACCTTAGTACTTTTCAAAGGTACTGCAAAGCTCAGCAAATACCTAAAACTGTGGTCAGTGTCACTAAAAATCGGTAGTAGAAGTATTAGGATGAAAAAAAAAATGAGACACTGCAATAAAGCCTATAAATTTCAAACTGCCTTACAGCCCTTTCACCTATCTCTTCTCTACCTGGAAAAGACCCTGAAGATATTCATAACCATAATACCAAGCATGTTTTGAATGAGAAGAGTGTGACAACATTATTGTACAGACTTAATGACAACAGTGGGAACTGACCCCATAGGTACAATACTAAACATAGTTTCTGACAGCGATGCTCAATTTGGAAAGCTTAACCTAAGTCAAATAATCTGCAGCTACAAATTAGACCTCCCCTTTAGAACTGGCCTAAAAGGAAACTATAATCACTATGTGATAAAACCCTTCATGGGCTTCCAATTAATACTGCTGACCCCAAAATTCCTTTGCACAAACTTCCTACCCCTTGCAGAACTGAAAGTTTGAGTAGCATAATCTTAAATGTCTCAGAAAGTTAAAGAAGAAAATCCAAAACCAAACTACCAAACAAAAAATCAACAACAAAACCCGCAACAGTCATGGTGTATGCAACAACATGATACGCTAACACACAGGTATGCCAATGTCAAGGCATCACTAATTCATTCACTGGCTGGTACAACACTACATAATGATGAAGTAGCTCTCACCTATGATTTTGAAGGGCAAACATGGCTAAGACCCCACTTACAAGAGAAAACTTCTTATGCCCTGAAAGGCATTTCCCTTATAGGCCACCACGTCTCTCTTTGACAGCTTTCAGCCAAATCAAACCAAAGAGGCCACAGGCAGGAGCTGTAGGGTACCTGCTCTGACAAAGAGAGGTAGCGACAGGCTTTTTTTCCTTCGTCTTGTTTAGTTTTCAATCCCAACAAATGAATGAAATGAACCAAAGAAAAGAACTAAGCTGGGAAAACACAAAGTAAAATTAGTAACAGGCTAACAGCATATACCCACTGCCTGGGGCAACATACGGCTGATGGATGATGACAGTCAACAGACGAATCCTCATTCCCCGTCTACTAAACAAATTAGTAATCTCATCAATATCATCACTACATCCACCTTCTGCAGCAGCTGCTGCTGCAACACAACTGCTGTTAAGCTTTAGGGGTAAAGCCTGGCTTTGTCTTGTAGTTTGCCAAATTCTGTGGGCAGTCAGAGTTGCCACCCTTTGGAATATGCAGTTAACCTGACAAGATATTTTTGTTGTGGTTTTTAATTTTTCTTTTTTTTTTTAAAGCCTGCAGAGCTGTGTATTAAGGAGATGGTCACCTGCATGGCAGACTCTGAAGTCCTAGGAATCTGTAGAACTTGCACCTTCAGGGCCTTCCCAGTTGCCGAAGTCTCTCAAATTAAAATCTGAGTTCAGCGACCTTAAGCTTGAAGAGGACACCAGGGCTTCTCCTCAGACTGAGATCTGGCTCTACACATCACTTTCTTCATTACTCCTAAAATTTCTCTCTGAAAGTGACTACTTTAAGAAAGCTACAACTTTCAAAAATAAAGAGTGATTTTTGGATATCCAATACACCTTGCTTCCTCCCCATTCCCAAACTGTTCCAAGCCCCATATAGCACTGGCACTTCCAACCTTGCCAAAAAGACACAATATAAATTACCTTCACATCCAAATCTCATCAGAAAAATCATCTGATTCAAACACATTCCAATCCAGAAAGATCAAATTTCAACAACACTCAACACAAACCACAACAATGCATTTGTTGTAAGAAGTCTGGATTACAAAGCATTCCACCAAACTCACCCAAATACCTACAGCAAATTAAAATAAACACAACTTCACTTGAGCTTGAACTCAGGAAAAGATTAAAAAAAAAATAGTTTATAACCCTAGAAAGAAGGGGCAGGCAACTCAGAAAGACTACAAGGATGTTGTGAGGTTATGCAGAGAGAAAATTAGAAGGGCCAAAGACCAGCTAGAAATTAATCTGGCTACTGCCGTAAAAGACTACAAAAAATGTTCCTATAATTATATAAGCAACAAAAGGAAGGTTAAGGAAAATCTCCATCCTTTATTGGAAGCAGAGGGAAACAGTGACAAAGGATGAGGAAAAGGCAGAGGTACCTAATGCCTTTTTCACCTCAATCTGAAGTAAGACCAGTTGTTCTTAGAGCACTGTGCCCCTGAGCTGAAAGCCAGTGATGGGGAGCACAATGAAGCCCCCATAATCCAAGAGGAAATAGCTAGCAACCTCCTACACCACTTATATACACAGATGGCACCAGATGGGATCCACCCAAGGGTACTGAAGGAGCTGGCAGAAGTGCTCACTGAGCCACTTTCCATCATTTATCAGCAGCCCTGGCTAACAAGGGAGGACCTCATTAACTGGAAGTTAGCAAATGTGACACCCATCTATGAGAAGGGCCAGAAGGAGGATTCAAGGACCTTCAGGCCCCTTCAGTCTGACCTCAGTGCCAAGGAAGGTTATCAAACAGATCACCTTGAGTGCCATCACACAGCACATACAGGACAACCAGGTGACCAAGCCCTGTCAGCATGGGTTTATGAAAGGCAGGTCCTGCTTGACCAACCTGATCTTCTTCTATGACAAGGTGACCTGCTTAGCGGATGAGGGAAATGACATAAATGTTGCCTACTTAGACTTTTGTAAAGCCTTTGACACTGTTTCCCACAGCATTCTCCTAGAGAAAGTGGCTGCTCATGGCTTCGACAGGTACACTCTTCACTGGGTAAAAAAAACTGGCTGGATGGCCAGACCCAAAGAGTTGTGAATGGAGTTAAATACAGTTGTTGACTGGTCACAATGGTTCCCTAGGGCTCAGCGCTGGGGCCAGTTCTGTTTAATATCTTTATCAGTGATCTGGACAAGGGGATAAAACACATCCTCAGTAAGTCTGCAGAGAACACCAAGTTGGGTGGGAATGCTCATCTCCCTGAGATGGAGGCTCTGCAAAAGAATCTGAACAGGCTGGTTTGATGGCTTGAGGCCAACTGTATGAGGTTCCGCAGGACTCCATGCTGGGTCCTGCATTCGGCCACAACAACCCCATGCAATGCTACCGGCTTTGAGAAAAGTGGCTGGAAAGCTGCTTGGTGGAAAAGTACCTGGGGATGCTGATTGACAGTCACTGAACATGAGCCAGCTTCTGCCCAGGCAGCCAAGGCCAATGGCATCCTGAGCTGTATCAGAAATAGCGTGGCCAGTAGGGCCAGGGAAGCAACCATCCCCCTGTACTCATCACTGCTGAGGCCACACCTCAAATCCTGTGCTCAGTTCTGGGCCCCTCACTATAAGGCAGACACTGAGGTGCTGGAGCAGGTCCAAAGAAGGGCAAAAAACTGTTGAAGGATCTGGAGCACAAGTCTGATGAGGGAACAGGGGTGTTTAGTCTGGAGAAGAAAAGGCTCAGGGGGGACCTTATCACTCTCTACAACTACCTGAAAGGAAGATAGAGTGAGGTGGGGTCAGTCTCTTCTCCCAAGTAACAAGTGATAGGACAAGAAGAAACGGCCTCAAATTGCACCAGTGGAGATTTAGATTGGATATTAGGAAAAATTCCCTCACCAAAAGGGTAGTCAGGCATTGTTAACAATGTGCTGCCCAGGGAAGTGGTTGAGACCACATCCCTGGAGGTATTTATGAATGAATGACATGCAGATGTGGCCCTTAGAAACATGGTTTAGTGGTGGATTTGGCAGTGCTGTGTTAACAGTTGGACTCAATCTTAAAGATCTATTCCAATATAAATGATTCTATGGTTCTAAAAAGAAGGAAAACTTAATTTATGCTGTGCAAATAGAAAAAGACATGCAGAGACATAAACCTACTCTCCCTTTTCCCCCACTCAATTCACCTGAATAGGTTTTGCATTTTTTCATGAAGTCTAATTTTTCTTGAAGGTCTTCAAAGGGTAAAGCTGGTTAAGTCTGTTAATGTCAACAGAATATTTACTTATCAATATCTCTAATTATTAGATAAAAATATTTGCTATTTATTTCAATTCATCAGTTTCCACTTGAAAATACGCAACACAGAACAACTTTCTGAAGCAACCTGCACTGTATGTATCTGTGTGTGGATCTGTACACACACCTTAATTACAGGAATTCACCACATATTCACTAGAAAACTTCATAGTTGTGCTAGAATATTTCCATCCACAAAAAAAAATCTTACGGTGTAAAGAGTAACAGCTGATGATTAATCCACTGACTCAGCCTTTCTACTTGTTAACAGCTGAAACCTTAACTGGATGTCAGGACCAGAGTCTTCTCTTGGGGTCAGCTAAACCAACAGAAAATGTATTTTCTCCTGTTTGCTTCCATAATTGACTCCATGAAAAATTCACAGAGCTTTTTTGTGCTCAAGTACAACATGCAACTTTCTTCTGTATCCTCTAACAGCTGGCACGGGGACATGTTCCTGGAACTCATTTAGTCAAAAGGTATATTGCATTTATATTCCAGTTCACTAATTCACATGTGTAACAAAGAGTTCAAGAATGAAATTTAAAGTAGTGAAGGATTTTCATCAGCCATGCTGAAATATTTGACCATCTTTAAACACAGTACTCCCATTTAACCATTTTCCAACATTAAATAAGTTGCTGCCTAAGTAGGCAGTTACTTCTTCCCCTACATAATATATAAGTAACCAAACAAAAGTTTCAAGCTCTTAGCAGGTAGCAAGAGAAATAATTTTGCTACTTTATGTGATTTGCTCTGGTTTATTTGATGAGATTGGGTTTTTTGGGGGGCAGGGGGTTTTGTTGTTGTGTTTGAGGTTTTTTGGTTTGTTTTAGAAGTTTGGGTTTTTTTGTGGGTTGAGGGTTTCTTGCTGGTTTTTTGGTTGGTTGGTTTTCAGGTTTGTATTCATCCCATCATGCTATGTCATCACCTCCCCCCCTCCCTCCCCATTATTTAGCCATATCATAGGAATATTCCCTTTGGCACTTAATCATCCACCAAAAACATTCTACTGCTTCATAAACTCCATCACAATGAACATAATCCTTAAGTGCCAATTAATTATTAAAAACATTCACTGAGGATTAACAAACATGAAATAGATACAGTTCTATTATGTAGTTGTTAATCCTCAATAAATCTACTTGTAATAGACAGCATTTTAGTAAGAGCTAGCCTACTTAATCTAATGATTTATATTTAATTAGATAATTATTGCATGTTGAAAAATACATTTATTAGGTTTAATAACTATGTTATAAGCATACATCTAATAGACAGATTAGTAATCCACAGAAAAGGAGATTTTTTTTTTTAATAATCGCTTGCTTGTATTAGCATCTAAGAGCTACTCTCCAACATGAAGGTCAGTGTATTACAGCTTCCCTGCTACAGAAATGCAGGCCAAGAAGGGCTTAACGCTCCCTGACCACACTCTTTTAGGACCCCAGGATGAGGATAGGGGAGCCTGAAGTTCACCTACATACAATTCTTATACTCCCTTGAAGCACCTGAGATCATAGCTCTCCAGAATGCAGTCCAGCCTTTCCTAACCTCAATTGTACGGTGTGGCCAAATAGCAGGCCTGTTTTCAAGACAGAGGACTTGGTCTGGAAGGGAAAAGCAGATTCAACAAGATAAATCTAACAAGCAAAGAACTCACTGGAGCTTTCAGTTACTTGGAATTAGGCTAAATGCATATCCAGCTGTACAGAGATGCATTTCTTGTTATTTTATTTCTCATGCTTTTTTTAGTATGATCTTCAAAAAAAGGCTGCAAGGAGACAGGCATATCCTGTTATTCATGTGGTACCCAGCTTCAGTTAGGCAACAGTCAAAGACAGAGAGATACAATGCTTGTTTCTAGGACTTGAACTATGGAAGCTATATACAGCACAAATAGCACTAAGTGGCTTTTTTAGGAAATAAGCTTAATAAAATAATCACCAACCCCTCAGTTGAAGCTGTAAGGGCTCTCATGAAAAAGTAAGAATACAAATCTACATCCTGCACCTCTGGAAACCTATTGCTCCAAGCTGATGGGCAGCATCATTACCCAACAAAGGTGACTTGCAAGATGGTGTTTCAGATGACCCTTAAAAATCCCTATAGTCCAATTTCTGTCTCCTTTTTCCCTTGCACTTCAATGATGAGATGATTTTAGTGACTTCTGTCTTTGAAGAGGTGTTAGTTCATAAACCAGTGCCAGTGCACTGCATTTCAATAATAGTAGACCTTAGGTTTTCTGACAGTGTAAGGAATACATCTGTAATCCTGTAAATCTGTGACTGCTTACGCTCCCTTCTGGAACCAAAAGTGAGGAAAAAGTAAAGACAGTAGTCAGACAGAAGCAAAAAGCACAGATTTTGGCTACTATTTTAAGACTTGTATTGACACCATAAAGTGATCTGCGTTCCTTCTTTAAAGTGAAGCTACTGCAGCTCAAAGTTAACCATCGTATGTTTAAAAGAAGTGTCATAGAAGTCCATTTAACTTGGCAACAGTAATTACTCTTTAATATGAAAACAAGAAGTGCTCAGGATTTCAGATATGGGATTTTAGTAACTGCACCTTTCATATTTTGATGGAAATATTAATTTTCTCTACTTTACAAGCCTCCTAAATTTTAACATTCAGAACACAGTAAATATTAAATGATGCTATAAGTACCAGCATGTTCAGAATTTTCAGAATAGCAAATGTTCCAACAAGTTTTAGAAAAATTCTTTTAAGATCAGTATTTTTTTGTAAATTCTGCTGTTAGCCCAATGATGGGAAAGAAACCATTTCTTCTTTAGTATGACAGAGAACTAGTCTCCTTCCTTTATGCAAAAGGATAAAGGGCATATATTTGTCTTCATGATGGAGAACAAAAAAGCATAGAAACTCACAATCCTGTCCTGTTTTTCAAGGCTAACAGCAGGGTCCGATTAACATCTAGGTACCCTATTGTCATGTTCCTTGGCTCAACATGCCACCAAGTTATCCCACACTTCCTTTTTTATTTTTTTAAGACAGGCTTCTAATTAGAGGATGGAAAAACTAGCACAAAAACATCCTATAAAACAACTACTGAGTAACGTCCATTTGAGCAACTGTCAGCTTAACACAGCTGTCAAGAAAAGTGAACTTCCCAGTACTACCCAAAGGGGAATTGGTACCTAGACCTGCCGTTGTAGTGCCTGGCTCGCTCAGCCGAACAAGTGACGCTGCACAAACAACAAGCCTGGGGGAAGGAGGGAAGGAATTAGGAAAGGAGGGAATAACAGGGCTGCCAGAGTGGCTGGGGGAGAAGGTGCTCACAGCTATGCCTATGCTGCTGCCTTGGCAGCCCCAGCATCCATCACAAGGGCTGATGGGAAATGCATAATCACCCCTTGGGGCAAGGTCAGCACTCATACCAGGGTGGAAAGACATTGTATTAACCTCTCTGGGCTTACCTGTGAGTACCACACTACTCCAAATTCACTCTCACTCTGTCTTCTCCCTCCCAGTGAATTATGTGGAGTTTTCCCAACAAGAAGGCCTTTTCTCCTTACAGTTACAGCAGTGGGAAAGGAGGAAGAAGCCAATCCCATCCTCTACAGACCCTTCTGGACAGAGCTCTTCAGTTGTGCAGGGGGCCACAAGCATTTAGTCCTGCAGAGAACCAGTTCCCACAGAGCCAGGGGAAAGAAGCCAGACTGCAGATACCCCTTATCTGTCTTGTCAAAGCAAGCCAGAACACAGTATGCTCTTCCAGAGGCAGCACACTTCTGAGGTTCAGCAACAGCATCTTCAGACAGCAGCATGTGGCACAAAGGTCTCACCCTGGTGGCACATGGGCCAGGGCCATAAGGTGAGCATTGCACTGGGACCCCTGCCTCTGCCCAGCAGCATCCCCCATTTTGTGACAAAAAGCATGAGCTGCTTTGAGATGAGAGCACAGGGAAAAGGGAAGCTTATCGGTTACAACTGTTGGAACTACTGGTAATTGCAGTTGGGGGTCCTTCATCTCATGTCATACAGAGTAGGAAAATGGGTCAGACATAATGCATTTGGTTAAGTATGTAAGCTGAAAAGTTACTATTTTCTTTTAAATTATATAGTCTTTACTGGAAGTAAGGTTACCAGTGCAAGGCTTTCTAGCTTTAAAATGTAACAGGGACATGCCCTCGGAGGGTCAGGCTTTCATTTGCTGATGTTAATTCTCAGCTGCCTGTTATTTGTCCTTCATTGTAGCCTCTGTCTTAGCTGGGCACGCTCCCGATTCTCTGCTATATCCAGACGGTCCATGTAAATAGTGTTTATGTTAAGGAAGTCATGTTCTGTGTGACTGGAGCACATAGAAACTGATGTTGTTGTCACTTTAGATTAAGCTCTCATTTTAGCAAAGGAGGCAATTGGAGCAGGCAGCTGAGTGGCCGAATGAAATATTCAGCTCATTTCATTTAAAGCTGCCCCTGTCTCCATTGTTGAGGCTAGCAAGGCTGATTAACCCTTGCTGGTACCACCACAACAACCGCTTGCTCTGTCCTCCATTCCCCCACAAAACCAAGGCACCAAACAGGCAGATTTCAAAGGTCAAGAAGATGACATTTACTGATTTTGTCCTCAGTTAGTGAACTTGAAGGCAAATGAAAATTAACCCTTCAGGCTCCCATCACTTTGTAGAGAAGAGAAACAAAGCAATACTTAGCACAGGTCAAGGATATTCTCTGTGTTTGATGCAAGCAAGAACACAGCTCCCATTAACCATAGTTTGGCACCTAATTCCTCATGCCTGTGAAAGTCCTGCTGACCTCAATTTAACCCCACGTATTCTATGAACTCCTCCTCATGGAGAATTATACACTTTATTTTTTTTCAGAAACTGTTGATAGTAAATAATATGCCAAAATAAACATAAAGTCTAGGTAATATAAAGCAACAGCTAATGCTGCAGTAAGTATTCAGCTGTTGCTGTGCTGATGCATGCAGACAGTCTCTGGTAGTCTGCAGCACCACAGCCCAAGGCTTCAAACACGGCTGCCACAGGGCTGCCTGCCTACAGCTATTCCCAGATGCACACTTTAAATGCCTTGGACATACCATTACAACACTGGACCAAGCATAGTCTTTCCTCTCAGGGAATAAGCATAAGCAGTTTTCTAAGATGAATGGTTGTTACAGGAGAAATAGTGAATGTTCAAGCATCCAAAGCCTGATAACTCAAAACCAGAGAAGGGTATTACTAACTGGTCTTCCTTTGGCTTGACTTACTGCAAAGCTTCTATTTATAGAAAGGCCTAATGCTGTTTGCTGACATGAACTTTCAAATCAAGCTCCACTTGTCCCAGCATCAAGTGTTGCGCTGTGTCACTTATTGCCTTACACCAGGTGCTTCAGAGAGCTCAGCAGTACCAGCTCCCACCACACGGCTTGGATTGCAACACAGATTTAGGAACAAGACACAATATTCTTGGCAAAAGTGTTAGTAGCAGCCCCAAATACTGTAAAATAATGCTATTATAAACTGCAATATTGAGAGTTATAGCATTTTATTTTAATGAGAGATTCTTTGGTATTTTAAGACATCACCTCAAGCACAGGGACAAGTTTTCTTATAACCACAGTGACAAGTACTGTACCAATTTCTCCGTTTGATCTGTATTTTGTATTAAATTGCCAAAAGAAAAAAGTACATTTATTAAAAATATATTAGTTATACAAACTACAGTCACACTGGCAGAAGACAACCATCAAAGTAATTGCTCTGGAGCACTTTACCCCTCCCCACCAAGAGACTGAATTGTACATATATACTTGTCTGTCTACTGCAAAGGCATTTCTCTAGGACACGACAGAATTGGAAAGTACTGATAAATGGATAAACCTTGTAAAATAATATTTATATTACCTAAATTACTAATTCAAATAGCCTTGCAGCTACATTTTACTGTGACATTTTACAGCATAGTTCATATGAGAATATTCTGTAAGAGCAGTTACACTAATACTCTCTACTTGTATATATAGGATAAAATTCCAGCTTCATTGTAATGATTTTGACAGTGTCAAAACCTCATCAATTGTATGTTTGCTTTACTAGCTATCTGGATAAATATGCAGCTATCTATGAATGGCTCATGAATGCAGATAATAGTAACTTAACAGAAGAATGTAAACATTAAACATGGTATCTTGGGTGTAATTATTGTACACACAGTTTAATTGCTAGCACTTTTTTTTTTTTCTGCATTTGCTATCTTGGAGAATATACTTACCCGACTCAAATATTCTATATATCTGCTTACAACTTAAGGCCCAATTTGAGAAGATCCTTGAATACTCTTTAAACACGTAAGGGTCTTAACACCATCATATAAAATACACATCTGTCATAATAAAACTAGGAAGTCCTACATGTTATAAGACCTATTTCTTTAAAGACTAACCTCTTAAACCTCAGAATCGATGAATGAAATACCCCTGTTCACAATCTTTTTGGACACCTTCCTAAACAAGAAGTCACACAAGAAGTACACAGATGTAGCTCAGCTCCTACAATCAGTCTAAATGCAAGTGACTGTAAAACCAAGTTTATGTTATGCACAAACATTTTAGACCTATGCACTGGGAACAGTGAAGTGCTTGACATCTGGAGTTAGACAGTGGTGAATTGTGGCATGCACACATCATGCTCATCTGCATAAAAATCTATTTTCAGAATCATCAGGGCACAAACACTCCCAAGTTTTCTGCTAAGTTAATATAATTTAAAATAATCACTCCTTTGAAATATTAGGATAAAGCCCAACAGGTAAGTTACCTGCCAAAACTCAGGTTTGGAAGTATGGTTCCATATTTCCCCCTCTCTCCCACATTTATTTTTTTTTTTAATTAAATCACACAGAAACATATCCTATCATCCTGATTTCTGACCCACCTGTATCTCCAAATGATCCATATCTCACAATGGGCAAGTATGGAGATGGATGGCCTCTGAAAAAGGGAAGAAATTAAACAAATCCCAGAAAACAAAAGTCCTACAGAAGGCATGACTAATCCAAGAGGTAGTGCTCTCGCCCCTAGGCGGTATGAATCAGTCAGCATGCCAGCATGGTACTGCAGGCACCTCGCAGACAGAGGTGTTGGGTTCGGCATGAGAATCTCAGAGGTCCTAAGGGCTGCGGTCATTAAAACTGCGGCACTTTTTGAAGGAATTGAGTTATTAACCTTTGTGACCCCAGACAAATTTAAACCTGACTAACTGCAGATTTCTCTGAGGAATCGGGGCACATGTTTGTAAATTGCCTGGATATTCAGTGTGATGAAAGATGTTACATAAATGACAGTTATTAATGTAATAGTGGCAAATGGGTCAGGAGGAAGATTTCAGTACTGATTTAGGCTGTTGTTTCTATCTAACATCAAATATCAGCCAGGGTTTGGATACTGATGCCTTACAAGAATAAATATTATCTTCACCTTTTTAAAACTGCAAATCCAACCAGAATTAGAATCACAGAATCAACTAGATTGGAAAAGACCTTTAACATAATCAAGTCCAACCATTAGGCAATTGTAAGTTGCTTCTCTGGTTTGAAAAAAATCTTGGAACAAACTCTTTAAAGAAAGTTTAAATCAAAGTGGTACTTATTCATAGAATCATAGAACAGTCTGGGTTGGAAGGGACCTTAAAGATCACCTAGTTCCAACCTCTCCCTGCCACAGGCAAGGAAAATTCCTTACATTAGGTACAGTAAGAGATTAACAATTTGAGTTTGGATTGCAATATTGTTACCTACTGAAATATTGTCAAAGAAATCCCCAAACCAACTTTCCCAAAGCAAAGAGAAGGTTGCTCAGGAGAATGCTCTAAAGATATAAATTAAACTATCATTTTCTGAAAGAAAACAAATAGATAAAAGTAACCCAACACACGCACCATAAATGACATTTCCTATTGCAATCCAACTAGAGATTTTGCATCCCTATACAGCATCCCACTGTCATACATGGAGATGCAGAAGGACAAGCTCACCATCTCAATTCACCATTCTTAAAAATCATCTGTTATACCCCAGTGTTACTAGCTTCATTACAAGGGTTGCTTGGCCAAGTCCAACAACTATATATAAACATACACACATGAACAAATGCAGCCACAGACACCAGCCTCCCCACAATTCAAAGCGCCCAGCAATCGTTTACAGATTATGAACAGGCATCACTTCCCCCTTCCCCCACCAGCTACTCAAGAGGCAGCTCTCTTCTAAAATAGACCGTAATGACCAAGCAACAGCACCACTTCACAACAAGAAATGAAGTGGAATTGCTCCCAGATTTGAAGTCAAAGAAGATATCAAAAGTAAACAGTATGTAATTACCCAAATGGCAATTTGCCAGAACACAAATTGCCTGAGCCAGTGACTCCTTATTCAGAGGTGGAGGCCTTGACAATTGGGGTCATAAGCCTAACCAAAATTAAATCAGAGAAGCTGGGCTCACAAGCAGAAGTGTGACTCCTGGGCCTAGAAGAAGTGTCAAGAGAGGAAAACTCTGGAAGCTGTTTAAAGGTCCGGCTCTTTATGGATTCAAAGAATTTCCATTTCAACACAGCTTGTGAGAAATAAGGCAGTAAGTGGTTATACACACAGAGAGTGCATGCTTGTTCAATGCTTCTCACAGTTATTCAACAATACCCGCAGTCTGATTACAAGTCACTTTTGGGGGGGGGATGGGGATGATGAGGAAAGGGAGGAGTTGTGAAAAAATCAAATCACAAAAGTGATCCTCACTCATATTCTAAAAATAAATTCCCAGAAGATTATGGTACTGTTAATGTAAAACTGAACCCCAAGAGATTATACTATTGTTCATGCTATTAATCCCTTCAACAGGTTCCCCCCCCCCCCCATTAAAAAGAGAAAAGCAACTCCACAAAAATTAACATATCTACAGAAAAATGTGGGGTGATTCAGAGGGACATTTGAGAAGAGTCTGCACATAGCACCCTTCCCATCATCACAGGAACATGGCAAGGTATGTTGTTCTGCTTATTGTATCTCTAACAAACCATGCAAGCAAGAAAGAGGCACTTGAGACAGATGTTTCAGTCCAGTTGAAGCAATTTTACAGGTCAAAATGAAACCCTATGCTCCCAAAAGTCATCTGAGATCCTGAAGAACAGTTCAAAATTTTTGTGACTACACTCAAGCCTGAAAATAGCATATCAGGATATAAGGAAATCGAAGGAATCCAGTTTCACAGAACATTTTAGTAAGGTTTCAGTAACTTTTTGGTGTATCCAGGCTAAATATAGACTGAACCTGGGTCAATCTATGGGTTTTGGCGGAAACTATATAAAAAGTGGTGGTTTCAGCTGAGTTTCATTCTGAGGTTTTGGTTTTATTCAAAGCCTGAACTCTAAGGGAAACTAAAGGGACATGAAACCATGCAGCATAAAACAGAACTATGTTTTGCATGAACACTGAAAAGGAGTCACTGTCGTGAAGTGGGGAGAAGGGCAAAAACCCCAACCAATGAATAGATCGGGGGCTTAAAATTCATCATATGTATAATGCTAGTTCTAATCTTCACTATTCCCATCTCTGAGGAGTCATTCATCATACTTCACCCCACACAGAGATCTGAGGTCAAGAAAAGCTACTTTTCATTCATGAAGCCTTCCATATTTTTAGTTGGAAAGACATTGCTCCATATCATCCATTAATATTTTCAGTCAGCTGCCAAGATTAAGAAAACAGCATTTCATTTTTTCCAGTTTAAATCTACAAACACTTATATCTTCACATATATCCTTCTTTTGAGATGTGCCCAGTATCATCATCTTTGACTACACACAAAAACAATGCATCATGAATGTATAATAACATCTTCATTTGGTTTGTGGCATGGATTTTTGTCTGGTTAAATGTCTAAATTACTCCCACTTATAGGTTATCCACATATGGACTGAGAGCTGAACCCATTTGAGAATTAGCTTTTAACAGCTGACCTGGTGTCTCAGCAAGTGTTTTGCCCAGTCTCCTGGGAAAAAACACATTCATGAGCAAGCTTGGAATCACAAACCTTGCACCAGAAGAGGCCAAGCACGTTAATACCTTTCACAAAGCGAGTTCAACTGCCCTACTGCTACAACACTGCTCTGTGGCCAAGTGACAGAATAGCATTAAATATTATTTGAAGAGAGAGCCATCTGCTTGCCATCACACAGGATGGTGAAATCACCTATCAGTAAGCAAGAAAGCAAAGGAATGACAGACTTTAAAATGAGAAATAAAAGGGAGAGAAAAGAGGAAAGCCAGCAAAACAAGCAAAAAAGTAAAACAAAAATGAATAATTTAAAGCCACATCTCAGCTTACTACTGGATTAACATGGTATCCCAAATAATTATGGGGTTTCCTCACCATCCTCACACTAACTGCTACTGCATTCTTATAAATTGCTTATAAACAGCTATAAAACACTGTATTTTTAATGTCCCTGTAGTATCTGTGCAATTATATGCACTATAGTTCTGTATTTCCACATCATTGAGGAACAACGCCTTCAATTCACCACCTCTGTGCTGATGACTCCCATCTCAGTCTCAACCAATCTTGTTCTATCTAAACACATATTTCAGCCAGTTTTGCTTATCTTGCAACTGTTTAAACCTTCTTCTGCCTGCTACTGAGACTCAATCACAGTGACTTCAGGCACATTGATGGACAGCACTTTTTTTTTCCACTTGCTTTTAAAAAGAGACAAGACTATAAAGCATCTAATGGAATTGCTGGATGTCTACAGTGAAAGTCAAAGGCATTAGAAAAGATCATAGCATGCTTCTAGGCTCAGTATGTAAGCTCTTCAACAAGTGATTTAGAAAAACCATTATGGGTTTTAACATGAAGGAAAAAAAACCAACAAAAATAAACCCACAATGAAACCCCACTCCTTCCATCTGGCTAGCAAACCTACCTACCAACAAGTCCAGTTCATCACAGACCAACACCAAACTTGCACTTCCTACCTAGTAATGGCTATCAAATGGTATATAGCAATTTTAAGAGATCAACTGCAAATTAAAACATGAAAAAGAGCACTAAAGTTAAGCACCTGGATAGGACCTGCAGCCCCTTTCTCAGCTACCATGCATATTCTCCTCCATACCCCCAGTGCACATAACCTACTGAAAGAGCTCACATGCTGCAGAGCCAGTTTTTACTGACCCTTCAGCTCAGGTGTTGGCATTTAGCTAAATCAGCTAAATTTGGAACTGCTGCTCTGATTTTCTCCAGGCTTGCAGAGGTAGCTTGGGGCCACGTAGAGAAGGGTAGTGATTTGTTAAAGGACCCTTGGAAGAGGTGGAATTAAAAGTGGTGAGGGTACAACCAGCTGTTGAGGCATGTGAAGCTGGAAGAATCTGGAGCAAACACAAAAGCAAAGTGGGTCTCCTTTCCACTATTGCTCTCTGATCCATTGCCAGCATGAGAAATCATGGCCCCAGTCAGAAGAGTAATAGTCACCCAGTAAAGAGGAAATGAAACCTCAGTGTAGTATTTTTTTATTTCATCAGTTAATTAGTGCCACCACTGGATCACCATCACTCCATTAGGTGTGCCAGCGCTCCAAGGAGGGGTCATACACGATGCATGCCACGCAAGAGTCAGGAGATGCTCCTGTGTAGCTAGTTCTCCCATAGGTCTTCAGGGCTGCGAAATATAGCAGCAGTACTAACCAAAGCATACTAAGTAGCTGCTCAAATTTCAGTTCCTGCCTAAGGAATGCTTATTTTGTTCATCCATCAATTCTGTCATGCACAGCTTGCTTAGGAGTTCACCCTGTTCTCAACCTGTAACTGCGAGGGAAGAACAGACTCAATAAAGGCTCAGAGGTTTTGTTCAAATGGGTGTAAAGAGAGAATTTAACATTCACACATCTTATCTAAACGGTCCAAAACTCCTTCTGGGGAAAAGAGAGAAAGAAATCTAAAACTCTCTGGACTTTCACACAATTTTCCCAGCTCTCCCGTCTGTTACACAGACTAGACATTTTGCAGATTTCTTGGAGAACTTCCTGGCAACCACCAGCAATCACCAGGGCAGGATGCATATGTGCTAAACTGAAATCTTAAACAAAATCCTCTTTTTGAGCTTCAAACATTTTTTTTCTTTTTACTGTGAATTCTGGAAAATGGTTTAGTATTATTTTGTTTCACTGCAGCAGTGAACCATACTGCACCTTAGGAGCAATGGTGCAGTAAAGGCTTAGGGGTTACCACATAGGCAACTTGGTAATGACCATATACATATGGTCCTGTTAGGAAGAAATTGTGCAGGTCTTTCTTTTTTCTAGACATCTTGCTATTTCTATGGTGCATTTTCTGGACATCTTGTTATTTTATGGTGCATTTTTTTTCACTATATGCTGTTATGATTCAGATCTAAACAAAGACCACAACTTGGTTTTTTTCAGGCACACCCAGCTAAACAGACAGACTCTCCCTGATTATTAAGTCAAACAACCTAGGATCCATGAAGTCAATAGCTCGGTTTGCTCCAGAGTTGTTAATCAAGCAAGAATTAATACATCAAGCATAGGAAAAATTGTCAGTTAAAAGTCAATAAAAGACTGAATCCCTAATAGCTTAACAGCTTTCTCTTGGATGGATGGCAGGTACTATGAAACATCCAAGTGTGACCTCACATCACTGTTAATGTGTAGTTAGTTGTTTTTGAACATAGTTCAAGGACATTGTGGAAGTTCACAGCTTTTACCAATCTATCTCCTTTACAAATGATGTGCATCATGGAGTGCAGAGGATGCCCACTTTTCTGTAGGCTTAAACACTGTGAGGAAAGATTCAGTAATACTCCCCACCCTGGCAGTGTTCAAGGCTAGGTTGGACGGGACTTTGAGCAACCTGGTCTAGTGGAAGGTGTCCCTGCCTGTGGTAGGGGGTTGGAACTAGATGATCTTTAAGGTACCTTCCAACCCGCACCATTCTACAACTCTGATATTGGCAGCATATGCTTAGGGGGAATTATGACAGTGTGGTGGTATGGACCAGCAGTGATTTGTATTGCATAAACATCCTCCCCTTTCACAGACAGCACCTCACAACTGCTGGCACAAGTAATACAAAATACTTCACAGCGTTGCAAAACCTAGAGCATTATCAAAGTACCTTTTTGTAAAATTACTCAGCATCCTTAATAAATCAGTTAATAATTCATGAAGCAAATCACCTTGAAATCCCTGATTCATTTATGCTTTCATAATCAATAAAAGTGTTCTCAGTATGCTGTTATTCACCCCAGAATATAAGTAGATAAATAGTGAGGTAATATCACTTCCTTTACTCATAGGGAAGGTGAATTTTAGGTATAGCTACATACTAGATACAGAAAATGAGGACAGATTAAGCTGCTTGCAGAAAGCCACAGAGGAGCTGCTCCCTGTGATGGGGTAAGACCTTGAGTGGTAATCTGTGCTCAATTCTGGCTGACTGCAGTCCTCCACGTCTCTTGGAAGTCATGCATTAAGTAAAAAAAAAAAAAAAAAAAATAAAGGAAAATCTGAACGTTAAAACTAAGTATAACCAAAACCAGGCTTCAACAGCGAGTAGGAGAGCAGTGAACCAAAAAGGGAGAAAGCGAGAGTCACCATGAACTTGCTAGAAAGAAGACCAAGGGAAGCACTACAAGAGGGTTTGAGATGGAGTAACACACTATAATGACTTGAAATCCAACTGCTAAATCTTGCTTTGCTTTCCAGAGTAAATTGCTGACAGAGGAAGTCAAATTCTGGATTAGTGCAGTGACACATCTGTACACTTGATACAAACATAGAACTGAGAATGCTGAAGTCAGTGGGAGTTACAAGTGCTCAGCACCTCCTAGGAGATATGTGTTCTGCAATCAGAAGCATGAGTGCAGCGTGTCTGGGCATAACCATGAGAATCTGAATTGCATTACCTCACATAACAACAGCATTCACAGTGCAGAGATCGAGACTTCAGAGAGCGTTTTTAAGTACCTTTTCACCCACAAACAAAATTTCTACAAATATTAAGCAATGCAAAGGAACTAAGGCTCACACAGAAACAAATTCCCATTGGCAGCCAAATCTTAAATATTACTTCTAACAATCAGGGACAGAGCAATGCCATCAGGCCTCTGGCAGACTGAGTAAAAGCTATCAAAGTCTTAAACTAAAAAATACAAATGCTGAGCACTCCTCAGTTCCTCTTCAAGGCCAATAATTGGCCAGTAAGTAAACTTAAATAACTAACGGAAATCAAGAAAACTGTAGCAAGCTGCTCAATAATACTTTGCTAAAGGGGAAGAAGGGTAAAAATAATTTATGTATATTCTCTGTGGTTCTGCTGCAAAAATCTCAGGCAAAATACACAAATCATTATTTTATTTAAAAGAAAGAGGGGACAAAAAGGTAATAATCATAGTTATTTGATCTAATTATTCCTAAAGGAATCCATAAGAGACTAGAAAATATATAAAAACCGCCACTCCTGATCTGCTACCTGGGGAGAATAAAAAACATTCTAGTACGAAACATAGGTGAAAAAAATAATGAAATTAGCATCTCCAAATTGTTTAAAAAAGGATCTTCAGCCTAAAGAGAATCGACAGCATAGCTTTAAGGGTAGATAAATGGCTGCCTCAAGGATCTGTCTTACCTCCTCTTTTTTTTTTAAAGTAATACCTTCATTTGCATAGTAATAACCCAATTATAGTAAGATTAGGTGACAGAAATCTCATTATTACTGTTCCTACAAAACAGTCGATATTCCATTCAGTACCTTTTCATGTTACACACCTTAAAACATAATTATTCCAATATATGCTCATTCATCTTTAATGCAATTTCTTTAATAATAATAAAAGAGACTCCTCCTGTAGTTGTTAGGGGTTTTTGGTTGAATATATTACTGTTAAAACACGATTTTCCTCGTTCAGGCTGCTATAGAAACAAGCAAAGACAACCAACTGCTTAGGGGCACGCTCCCTCCCCTCTTCCCAAGAGGGAGTCCACCAAGAGGCCTAAAGCACATATGTTAAAATATGTTGCAATAACTCTCTCTCTCTCCATCTCCCCACTCCCTGCTTCTTCCCACGCTGAGAGCTGGTCATAAGACAAGCTTGCAAACAAAATCAAATATATAGTAGCATCAGGCTTCTGAGAGTTATTTGTGTTTAGGGCTTGCTATTACAGGGGCAGGGGGAAGGGTTATGGTTTTAGGGCTGCAAAAGGAGAAATCAGAGCAAGCACACAGAGCCACAGGGCTTACCTGCCACAGGCTTTCTCAGTTTCAATTACAAAGATAATAAATGCGATAACTGGTCAGTTACCAGATTAACAGCAGAAAGAAAATGGGGAAAGGAGATAGGGCTGGCTCCATCAGAACACAGCACCACACATGTTCCACTTCAAAAGGATGTCATGAGCAGTTATGGGAGTGGAAAAAGCAGCTACTATTTCACCATTTATCTCAGCGTATGCAAAGTAAGACTAGGGAGCCTTTTACAGGCAAATCCTCTGTACCACTCCTTCAAATCCAAAAAAGGCTGGATACAACTGAGATTTGGTAGCACCAGGTATCTGGTGGGAGCATCTACAAGACCAGTCAGGGCTCCAAGCCCAGTGATTAGCAGTCAGTGGGTTTCACAGTCATTTATACAGACTGAGAAGAAAAGGACTGCAAACAGTCATTATTTACGGACAGATTCCCCCTCCCAGTATACCCGGGGCATGTAGGGCAGCACTGCAGGAGAAGTCGGTAGAAGACATTCTTCACATAAACACACAAATTCAGCTTGCTTGGCTTCCAGTTGATCGCTTATCCCACCATCACTAAAAGCAGTAAATACAAGATGCAATTTCACAGGAGTTATTTACTGTTTAATTTTTGTGAAAGCCTTCTGTCAAAATGGCATGAAGGAGAAGTAATTTGGCCAAGCTCCGATTTTTGAAGTCTTTTACAATCAACAAGCCACCGCCGGTCCGATTAAAAAGGGAAAGTGTGCGTAGTTGGAAACCATCCCTGGGTGGAAGAATTCCAGGATTTTTGCAGGGTTGGGAACACAGCTTGCTGATTTGGGGGGTTAGGCAGCCCACCTCCACCCCCAATCACTACAGGGCTAAACATGCAGGAGAACTGCATGGCTGCCTGTTTACACTGCCGTAGATTTTACAGAAGGAAAAAATATCACATGCCAGCACACAAAGCTGACAGGGAAATAACCATCCCTGGTGCTGCCCACAGGCCTGTGTGGAGGATGACCTCCACTGCAGAACGGTTGGACCTTTTCTCTGAAGATTTTGACCACTTGCCTAATAGTTCTGGTTTTGAAAAGTTTCCAATTATACCATGTTCCACAGAAAGCAAATTAAGACGACTGTTTTTTACTTGAAAAATAAAATAAAGCAGTGAATATGCTAATGATTTTTCCTTACATTCTTATCATCTCATTTCATGCCTTTAAACAGAAAACCTTGTGAATCTTACTATGAAAATTATCAACAAAGAAGAAACAGCCTTCCATCTTACACCAAAACTTGGAGGGCTGAGTTTATACCATCCTGACCCAATCTGACTGAAATTGAAAACTTTTCCTCTTCCATTAATAGCTTTTCCAATTCAGAAGTTCAAAGCTGCAATCCCTCACAGCCTATGCAAGGATTTGGGATCATTTTATAAATCTGTGTGGCAAATGAACATGAAAGAGAAACTCTCCTTATGGCTGGGAACTATCCTTTAGGGGGGAAAAATGTTATTAGCTTTTTAGAGAGCATTTGCAAGGGTAATTTGCACTACAGCATCTCTTTTTATTGGCCTTGCAAGCAAGTGTTGAAACAATTTGTCGTATCATATATATTCACTTTGAATAGGGACCTCATGTGAAATGTTCCTCTTTAAACAAGGAACAATGGGTTCAAAAATCAACACTAAAAAAGGTCAAGTGTGGCAATGATTTTTTTCAACATAGAAATATTTAAAATGAAAGGGGAAAGAAAGAAGGAAAGGATAAATGAAAAGGGAAGGAAAAAGCTTCTGATTTAGTCTATCATAACTTAAGGCAGCTATGCCAAAGCTCCCAGTTTGGTCCAGCAATTTCACAGGAACTATAATAGGATGGTAAATGCTACTTCTGGACATCATTTGTATTTCATTACTTCTTATGAGTCCTTGACCAAAACCAGGGCCTCACCATGTGAGATCCCGCACAAAGGTAAAGAAACACCTTTACCATCTCCAGACAATTCACAACATTCAGCTGTAAGCCAGGATTACCATAACCTCTAAAGGACAGCGGCACAGGATGGAGCATTTGATACAAGGAGTACAGACGTCAGTGGAGATCTTTCCCCTCTTTCAGTGTGCTTTAACTCAAAGCCGCAGACTGCTTCTGAAAAAATCGGTAGCTCTCTTGCACTGAAACCTCCAAGTCATCCCACCTTGCTCTGTGGGACACCTCTTGAACATAGATGACTCTGAGCAAACAGAACTGATCTCTCATTTTGGTACAGCAAAATGCAGACTGTAGATCTCCAGTTCTGAAAGGGGCATTTCATTCTGCCAGGGCAAATAACATCCATTTTAAGGAAAGAAAAAAGTATTAATTACAGGACTAGGACACAATGCTACATTTGCAGCGAGGTAACATATCACCTGAAGTGGAAAACCAGAGGAAGTACTGTCTTGCAAATAAAATCAGTAACAAAAAGATCTATGGAAGTGTAACAAGAAATAATAAAATCAAAGGTCGACAGTTACATATGTTTCTAGTGCCGATTCCTCCCTACAGCAAAAATTCAATCTGCAGATGACAGGCCTGCAAGGCAGTTTGCTAGTGTAGATTCCTTCCCCTTCTATTGGAGTTCAAGAGATTCCCAGTGGGGGTAAGAGTCCACTCCTTACAGGCCAAAATGATTTACTTGTTCAGCTGTTGTAACTTTTTCTGTCACCCATCTCAGTGCTGTATTGGACAGACTAACCAGAACTTACCCAGCAATATTACTTACTCACTCTGACTTTTTCAATTAAATGCATTTTAATTGAAAATGTTTCTTAATGGGAAATGGCTAGTTCCAACAGCAAAATGCTCAAGCCCAGCATGACTGAGTTGAAGAAAACAGAACAAAATCCACCCCCCAAAACACCTCACAGGCCAGCAGGCAGAGCGCTCACCCAATGCTGCTTCAGACAAGAGCCCTGAACCACGACTCCACATGTCTTGTGGGAGTATGTTAACCTCTCAGCTATGAACTACTCAGAAGTGGTGTCTTTCTCTCAAGGTTAGATTTGATTTCTGGGGAGGTGGGTTTTTTTCCTTTTTTTTAAGTGAAAATTCCTGACAGCTTTCTTTTTCATTCTGATTCAGGAAAAGACAAGAACAGTGGGTTTCTAAAGGTTACTGAAAAGTATAATGGGCCAGCACTTCAACTTTCACAAATCAACACAGCGGCATTTAAATCAGTGTAACCCTCTTGACTTGACTAGCTTTCAGCTTGACCCAGCAGAAACAGAAATGATGTAGGCTTTTTATGTTCAATGAAAACCAAGAAGTGAAGCTGCTCAGCAAAAAAGAGCAATTAATTTCTCACAAAATCTTGCCTAAGATAAGAAAAAAGCAAAAACAAACAGAAAAAAAACAACATCCAATTTTTTAAAACATCTGTTCATGCAATGCTATAGACTCAAGTCCCATGTCTTTAGTTTATTCTCACTGGCTCCTGAGCAACATCTGTAGTAGCTTTTCCTCAAATATAAGGATATTTTACTGTACAAATACTGCATCAATAAAAAAAGGCCAAACTCTTCTTCACTTGCTCATGACGGAATTGCCACTTGTTTACTCACAGTAGCAAGGTAAGCCTGTTTAGCTTCATGTCATCAGCTCGAAAGGCAATGTATTTTATACATTGACATCTCCATCAATATTAAGTTCAGAGGTCTTATCTCTTTCAAACTGACTCATATAGGAAAACATAAAATAAACAACAACAAAAAATAACGTACACCTAACAGTACAGGAGAAGACAGACAGACTTAGTAAAATAAATAAAACCTCAAACCATTGCACACAGTTCTCACTGATGCTTTGGTCAGCACTCTGCACCATCATAAACTGAACGAAACAATTTCTGGCAGCTTTGAACAACAATTTAAGTCCAAAGCTTGCTTATAATTTATGGAAAAAGTCAAATTAAAGCATCAAAGCACATGACTACATTTTTAACCAAGCCTGGGATACACTATTCCAACTGCATGAACTATTTCCTCCCACGTATCATGGCCATCATAAAGACTCACTATTTGGCTGCTTTGCAGTACATTGTGGTGTTTCCAAATGAAGATGCATATTATGATATAGATGATATATGATATATACCATATATATTGTAATTATATACATGATTATGATATAGATGTAGATATGATATAGACGATACATAGATGCAGCCACTGTACCGTCCATATGATTTCTGCCAGCACTACATACTTGTTAAATATTGCATTAGTATTTAGTTGCAACATAAACAGGCCCATATTCAGCAAGTGCCCAGCTTTAAAAATTTGAATAAGTGCTTACTGAAGTCCTTAAAGTTAGCCAGGTGTTTAAGTACTAAGCTGAATCAGGGCCAAAGTCAGAATAAGTATTGACATGATATAATATAAAGGCTAAATATGAAATGAATAATGAGGCCAACACAAAGCTCATTCAGCTGAATTTCACTGTCATTAAGCTACACACACACACACATAATTCCTGGCGACATCTGATCTAATGGAATTCTAAGGTTAAGCAGAGTGATCGTTCCCATCTATTTCAGTGTGAAAACAAAATTACCAGTTTGTGAATACAGAAGTTCTCTCAGGAGTAAAGCTGTTTGTGACAGACTTGTCCACACATACAACAAGGACTTAAATGTTTATCTAAAAACCTGAACAAAACATTTACCTATGACCCTGACAGACATGTGATAAAAGAATGTAGAATGATTAATCAAATTGTACATTACACTTCATTTAAATCTGCAAATGAGTTGATAAAAATGTGGCTGTCTTTCTACTGTACCTCCCTTCTCAGATAACATGATCACAAAAAAGAAAAAATACCTCTTCATTAAACGTCTCAACGACAACTGAATGGCTGATAGAGGAACTTGAGCTCTGACTATTCTGAATGTCCATGATATTTGTAAGATATGTTGTAATATTAATGTTCTTTAGGTCTAACTACTCACATGTGGCTGAAACATTAGAAGTCAAGGTCTGAATCACACACAAAGACGGAGTGTTGATGCAATATATATTCCTACCAGTGTGTGGCTTACATTACGGTCTGGGTAATCTGCTATCACACAACGTGTCACTTTCTATAAAATAAAACTTGGGAATTATTGAAGCCATTGTCATTTCATATGACAAAAATATCAATGTTAAATGTGCCTTTAAAACATTTATCAGTCACGTGTGTCAAGAAGCAAGAGATGAGGAATATTTCATGTGAGTAAAATGCGGGTAAGTTAACCTGACAAGAACATGTATTCACTTAAGAACGGGATATGTCCCTCTTGGCATGGACATCATACTCTGCAGAGTCTCCAAGAATTTAATTAGAGATGTAATACAGTAATTAGCTACTGTCTATTGAAACCTTCTGTAATTTTTTTTTTTTTTTTTAATAGTGGATGCTGGAAAAAAGCAACAGCACAGGAAAACAAAAGCTACTGTAAATCTACAGGCATTAAAAGGTGTGCGGTGGGCTTTGTTCCATAACTGACCTCACTTTGGACCTGACTACTTGTGACACCTTCTCTGAGTTACACAGATGATGCAATACAGTCTGATTTATTTTTGATAGCTCTCCAGAAATAATTCTACCTCTTTAAAGAAAACCTCATTGCTGCTTCACAAAGTCAAAGGGGTAAATTTCCCCAGTCTCTAAATAGGCATCTTCCACAACATCTCAACCACTAAGTACTGCAGGCATTACACAGAAAAGAAAAATAATACCAAACCTAAATCCAAACACAAAAATCAAACAGCTGAATGCACTGAAAACAATTCCTTTTATAATGTACATGTTTCTCAGGGCTTTGTTTGGCTTCCACTAACACCAATATAGAGTCTTGAGGAGATTTTGTAAATAATCTAGGCCAAGTCAGGAAGTGGTGGTGAGCTTTACCTGAGATCCCTTTTTCTCATGCTGAAAGCAGGGCCAAGTACAAGAGAAAGGGTGAAACCACACATTACATATGCCACTTCAGGAGTGTTTACTAGTAGAAGCAGGAGAGAGGACAGGGCAGACTTCACAAGACCTGTCACTCATCTCCACCTATGGGAATCTGCAATTCAGCACAGACTCTTGGAGATCTTTAGGTTCATCTCTGATTCCCCTGAAAAATCAGCACTGAACTTTGTCCTTTCCTCAGAACTCTTCAAAATTTCATGTTTATGAAAACAGTATCGGGATTCAATGGGTAGTATACCAGCCCCAGAGTAAAAGCATGTACATTTATTACTCCAGCTTGATCTTTGTTTGGGTGCGTGATCTTAACCACTTCTATTATCATTTCTCCACCCGTAAAATAGGAATAATAGCAACTTACCTTTTTGATAAAGTATTTTGAAATCTATGAGTAAAAAGCACCATGAAACAGCTGAGTTTCATAATTAGGTGTCATTATAGTCTAAGCAGCATTTGTAAAAAATAAAGAGAATATAAAAGCATCCAGGCCCTGATTTATCATTACTTAGTTCCTGGGGGTAGTCTTTCAGACTATCTTTGCCTTCTTCGCTCAGCTGTACAAAGCATAAACTCAGCATTATAGAGAATGAATGTTAATATGTTCAGGATAAATGCATCTATGAAGCATATGCAGACATGATGGTGAGACACACTTACCACAGCGTAATGAGTTGCCGCATACCAGCTGAGCCATAATTTTCTGTATAGATGGTCTTAAACTTTTGCAACTGCCTCTGAAAATCTTTTAAACTGTTATAACTCAATGTCTTTGGAAAAGTAGCTCCTGCCTGAGTTTTCAAAGACATAATCTTCATTGTCTGTGGAATCTTAATCTGTAATTCATCTGCTGGGATGGGTGTGCTTCAGCCCTTGTACTTGGAAACAACAGACTTTTTGTTGGTTTGTGGAGCAGAGGCAGAGCTAGAAACAAAAATCTCATCTAGTTTCCCCAGGATGCTTCCCATGACTCTTCTCACATTTGCTTAAGACTGATTTCCCGGCATCAGAAAAGTAAGCAGCCATCAGCAGGGGGAAAGACATTCACTGCCACTGCATATCAAATTTGAGGCTTGCTACAAGGGACCCCTTTGTGTTCCCCCAAACAGCTCTTCCAATCAGTCAGAGCCCCAAGGGAAGGATAAAAGCACACACAGACAGGCTCTCTGAGGGAAGCTAGAGAAGACATTTGCAACCTCAGTACCAGCATCACTGGCTACACTTTGACTGGCAAACATGGGCCAGAGTCTATGGTTGGCACAACACAGCTTGCAGCCCGATGGCACAATGATCTTTCCTCCCCCTACATAGGACAGACTCACCCATGATATTTCATGGGATGTCTCTGCTTGCTGCTACTCCAAAATGGGCTAGGTATTGGCTGCGATGGTGGCCACTGCACACCAACCACCACAAACCATGGGCTGTTAACTGCTGTCTCCCTTCCTTGCCTTAGCCACCGGAGCTACATCAGCATTATCTAATGAAACAGGCCTTAAAATTAAATGGCACAACACTGCTCATCCTGCCCATACTGAACACCTAAACCTCTCATGGGGAATCATGCCTGGCCTTTGGTGATTCCTACACCCTCTCTGGGCCCTCTTGTAAAGGTTATTTGGTTGTGCCAAACCCATCCTACCATGCCTTGCTCCAACAAGGTGAAAGCAGACAGCAGCGTGCAGGGGCCCAGGTTCTTGTCTCAGATCATGGCTGGGGTCACCCCTATGACCCTTTCTAAATTCGCAGTGCTCAATCCCTCAGTGTCTCAGTCCCCACTCTCCGTCTTCCCCTCGAAGGACAGTGAATTGCCTTTGCTGAATCCAGCAGAGGGCCCTGCAACCTGGGAAGGGGAAGGGAGTACAAGGGGCTCCTGAAGCCTCTTCCCACACCACCAGCTGGCCACTCATCAGAGGGCATCCCTACGAGAGCCAAATTTCACCTAAACCTACACTCTGGGACTTCCCTACCTGCCCCCTGGTCTGCTAGATGACCATGACGACATACCAACAGTAGAGATTAGGATTCCAGGTAGCCAAAATCACAACTCCAGCCCTGTCCCAGGTCTCTGTTGTAAACCGCTTAATGCACCAGCACAATCCAGCCTCCACGCACTATCCCCTGCCTTCCTGCCTCTCTCATAATCCAGCTGTTTTCCACTTCAGAAAAAAATCCAAACCCCTCTCCTGTAATACACAAAATGGGAGGTACAGGAAGGTAATGTATTTCTGATTTCCTTCTCTAGGGATCAGGACCAGGCCATTCCCTCATCTTTATATCAAACGCTAATCCTCCCACCTTCTCCTTGTAGACATGCAAGTTCTCCAGACTCTTCCTCATTACATAAGGCACACGCATAATCGTTCTCCTCCCACAGAGCATCTCAAGAAACACAATTCTCCTCCTCCCCCTCAATCACACCAAGTCAAATCCCAGCACTTCTGACATTACCTGCTAAATAGCCATCAGTGCAGTGAGAACAAATGGAATGAAACACAAACTCTGAACATGGCTTAAACCACATTGTCATGACTGATCATTTATTTCAGTTTTCTACAGTCTTCATGTTCTGCTTTATACCTGCAACTGAAAATTATTTTTCTATCCACATTCAGTCTTTTTTGCCTTTTTTTTTTCTTTTCTTGAGAGATGAGGAGACAGGGTGCTCTTTTATCAGTGAATAGAAGATTTTGTTTTGGTTTGTTGGTGGCATTTTATGGCCATATTTTACAGACAAGTTCACGTTAAGTTCAGAGGAAAGTAATTTTCAAAGAAAATCTAGTACAAAGCATTGTGGGGAATGATATGGAAAGCTGACAAAATGATGATAAACAATGAAAAAATAAATAATTAAGTGTTGTGAAACACTGCATCAGTATTTATCACATTGTTAACTTTTCTCAGGGAAAATGCTTTATTGTCTGCAGTTTCAGAAAGAGATCTTAACCTAGGCTATGGAAGCAGAATCTGGCATATATAATGGTTTTGAAATGTAATTTTTTATATATATATAGAAAAAAAAGAAAATAGCAAATATGTCTGTATGAGATAAGGCATTCAGAACAAAATATAATACATGGAAATCCTTTCTTGAAGTGCTTTGTGGTCTTAAGGAGGTAGGAAACTGAAACAGTAGTTACAGTAAACACAAGTCTAAACAAGGTGTGAAAAATTGGGGCATAGGCAGAAACAAAAACTCAGAAGAAAGAGGCTGGAAGAAGTGAGAGAAGTGACGTCTCACACAAACATGGTTGCTCTATTTACAGCTTTTTAAAAATCCATTTAAGAACAAAGTTGCAAATAAAAAGAGAAGGCATATACCCAGCATTTAGGAAAGGTAGTAAGAAAATGAAAAGTAAGTAGAAAGCTGGGCACTCAGAACTCCTAGCTCTAATTCCAGTCTGCCTGCATCAAATTGGCTAGGCTGTACCATCTGTTAGACCAGTTTCTTTCAAGGCTAATGGGGTGATAGCATTTTCCTCTTGAGCATGCTATCAAGATGAATTAAATAAATTATATTAACTAAGGCTACCTCACTGTCCTCCTGCAAATCTTCTGTCAATGCTCCTTTCTTGCCTTGATGTCTACACAGCAGATATTGACTGCTGGGCAGCTAGTATATCAAGATATCTGCCTATAATAAGTATGTCTACATTAGCAAGCAATTTGGTGCAACAGAGGAAGAGGATTAGATCATAGCAGTTGATACTGGGGTACCTACATCTGTATTATCTGGGGCCCAGGTTTACTATCAGCTAGATTCAGCCTTGTCCTCTGCACTTAATCTTGCATGCAGTTCACTTGTTTCAAGGGACCAACCACTGGTTTAGATCCTTGTATTTCCATCACTGCTGACAGCATCTGTGGTGTGTTTCTGGAAAGAGCTCCCGCTTTATTTTCCTCCAGAGGAATCTAGCTCAAAACAAACCAAAACCATTCTTCAAACGAAGCTGACATATGCTAAGTAAAAAAGACCAGGCAGATTTTCTTCAAAACCACGCTAGTGTTCCAAACCAAAATGTTAAGAGCAGCGCAACCAGTGTTGACTACTACAACTATTCTTTATGCATTCCTTCTATCTCCTTATTCAGGAGGTATTATTATCGGTTGTTTTTTTTTTTCCATCTTCAAGATATATTAAACTTTTACACTATTTAAGGGTTTGTAGTGAAGTCACTCTATTAAGACTGCTCCTGGACTCACAAACTGCTTCAATGTCACAAGTTAAGTGCAAAGGCAGAAAGAAACATCTATTGCTAGATTTTTTAAACCAGTTTCCCCACTGTAGTTCGGAGTGGTCCAAGACAGTTAACTTTTGGACAGTTGCAGTCAGGTCTCACTTTGTGATATGGTTCCTATCACAGTATCTTTATTCATAGAGTGACACTATTTGAAGAATTATTTGGCTTAGCATTTGTACTATAAAACTAATTATCTCAAAAATAAAATATTTAAATATAAGTATTTTTAAATTATCTTTTTTGCTGGTACAATTTAACTTCTAAATTGATATTCCATCTGAAAGGACATTTTATGTTCCAATACAAACCTTTTTACAGGGTTTAACCTATCTGTTGAAGGATAACATGTAACTTTTCAGAGAGGCCTTAGCTATGTTCTCTTTTGCATATGAAACATTTACTTGGAGAGTGACTGTATAAAAGGCATTTGATAAGGACAGTGTTTAGAGTGTTCAGTAAGTACAGAAAAAAGATAACATCTTGATACAGACCGAATAATATTTTACGTAGTAAGACTTCTATTTTCCTGTTACTGTATGTTTAACTGCAAGAGGTGAAGACTTCTATTCTTGTGGAGAAATCAGTCAGGAATCAACAATAATGAGGGGTATATTCAGAAAGTTTACTTCAAGCACCAAGAAGCTAATCTTTGGTTACTCTTAACTAGTAAAGAGATAAAAGCTTATTCAAGGAATAATTCAGAGCACTTAAGCTAAACGCTGTCTCTGAACCAGCGTCTACCCACATCCTTCCCCACTGAGATAGGAACAGATGAAAACTAGCCTTGAGTTAGCTTCTCTGAGTAACCCCTGTCTGTGAACAGCATTTCCATATACTTAAGATCCTGAATAAGAGGGTTTAAAATACACTGGTTTATTTTGAACTGGGAGTGCTTCAATTTCACCAGCCAAATCCCACGGAAATATTTCAAAATATGAACATTTTATTTGGACTTGCCATTAAAAATGCTTCAGTAACTCTTCAAGGTAGAAGCATTTCAGCTTTGAGAGGTATTAATTCGGATCCACTCACAGAACAATAGGATTTATTGATATTCTTTTGGACTCCTGCTACTGATATTTGCTTAAAGTCCTCATATATACCTTTTCAACTTAAAGTAAATCAGAATTAACCTGAAGTTACTACAACTAGTTTTCAATGCTAATTTACTGTTATTACTCTATAGTTTGTTCCACTGAATAGGCATCCACACAATAAGTTTACAGTTAAAAAATGTTCTAATAACTTAAAAATGTTCTAATGCCCTAAGCAAATACTGTTCTAATAACTTATACCTTAAAGGTAGATATAAACAACAGTAACATCTTAGATACACTCATGGTGTGAGCAGTGTGCAAAAATTTAATACGCAGCTGGATACTACACAGTGCAAATGCGACAGGGAACACCCAGGAGGCATTCAGCCATGACTGTACAGCGTTGTGCACAAGCTGATGAGGCCATGTAGCAAAGCACATTCACTCATCACCAAATCCTAGCTACTGTGGCCAGTAAGAACATCAAGAATTCATGAAGTGCTTCTCTCCCTAATTAGTTAGGACCAAATCTATCTACACCATACAAATTGATGAAGAGTTGCTTCAGGTCCAGAGCTGTCGCTGGATGATTTTGCGCTCCCTAATACAAGTCATACACAACCCACTGCAGATTATTTGCAGTCATATTTGTGCTAAGCCTGAACTGCCTTCATTCATACCAAGTCTTTAAAAGATGAGTGGCCCTGTGCTAACAGGGATCTCTCAGCCAGCACAGTAATAAGCAGACAGAAATACAATGCCTTATAGTCTTGGAAATGTTATTTTTTAGTTTGTTTCAAGCTTTGTGTCAAGTTCTTTTTGTAAATAAAAATAAATTATTGTATTTAAAGTGGATATTAAATTAACCACTATTAATCTCCCAGGGACCCAAGAAGTCTTAAAAAGCAGAGGAATTTAAAAAAGTCTTTTACTTTCATGCTTCTAATCATTATTGTCTTCCTGCTTCTAAAATCAAACCAGTTTCACTCATCATTTCTTGTGTTCTCAGAATGAAATATTTGCAGAGACCAAAATCCTTGTGTGACCCAGAAACATCACCACTTTCCAAAAATATTATACCATGCTAACCTATTAATTCAAACATGATGCATTACATCCTTTTCACTAAATCACACCAAAATGTTCCATCGTGGCAATCTCATTGATCTTTTTGCCAAACTTTCCTTTATTAGAGACATTCACAAGAATTATACTTTCAAGTAATTAAGCATTAAATAATCATCTCACTATTGCTTGTTTGTTTGTTTGCTTTAATCAACTTGTTTGCACTGCTTAAAACAGTTATTGATCCTTCAGGGCATGTTTTTTCAACCTATATTTACCTTAAGTAATACAGGGTCCAGCTGACTTCTGTGTCTTCTAAGAGAGTCTCACCACAATACTGGTTTGTTAAATGTGAGTAAAAATTGAAAAATCTGGCCTTAGGTGTCCAGCTATGTACTTCTCCCACAATGGAGCAAACTTTCCCTCCTTTGAATTAATGTCAGAGCTGAGTTTTTTATGCATGGCCTTGCCTTGATTTATGAGTACATTTAAGGAATGTGAGGTCACTCAAGATAGCAAACCAGCTGGCCTCCATGCAACAGCAAAACAAAAACTTTAGGCAAAATATCTCACTGTACTTGCTTCAAAGAATGTATAAAATTATCTTTTAAATTTTATTTAAAACCTCATAAAGATGTATTGCAAGTTTTTAAAGTGCAGACCTATTTTAAGTGGCAGCCAGAGATGCACCAGAGGAAATGTTTTTTTTCCCAGTTCTGTCCTCACACAGCAGTACTTAAAAGTTGTGGCTACTTTATTCTTACCAGTCTGAAAATGATCACCTAACTGAAAAAGACTCCCTTTAGATTAAAAATGAATAAAACTTTGTCAATTATGTGATGTAACACGCCATTTGGAATGGAGGACAAGAAGTCCTTCCATACAGCTAATATAGTATACCAAGTTTTTAATGCTGCTGACTGCAAGGCTTTAGTTAGGTGAATGTTGTACAGACACTGAAGAGACGTGAATGTAGTGCACAAACTCTAACACATCATTTTACTGGCAGCTTGGGAAAAAATCCAGGTTAATCTAAAAAGACCATGGGGCAGACTAGAGGAAGTCATTATTTATGGGCTCCTTCTGCACTCACTGAAGAAAAAGAAACATGGTATGAAAGGAACATCAGATTTACACTTTCTTCAATTTACAGATATTTGAAGTATTCCAGTGAAGTGCAAAAACCTGACAGTAAATTCCCCTTAGTTTTTGCAATACCATCCTAAGACAACAGTCAGAGGCTGCCAGTTTCCTGATAAATGAGCCATACTTGGTCAGCCACTCTGGAGCTATACACTGCATCTCAGGGAGACGGTAGAAGAGGGCTAGACAAGCATGTTTCTCCAGGGACGAAGCACTGCAAAGATACATACATATTTACACAGACTTAGGGTTGTCATACATCTTGATTTTATCATGAGATTTGTAACAGGCATTTTTTCTAAGGATCTGCTTTCCTTATTGGACAATATCAGCTCCAATTTAACAAAGAAATGCAGCTACTAGCTCTGATGCTTTGAAAAAAACCCACCCTTGAAAGTGTGAACCCTGATAACTCAAAAGCAAGAAAAATATAGGTTGGGGTTTTTTTATCTCACAATTTCTGAACAATTTTGTGGCCTGCTTCAACTGGTAACATTCACAGATAGGTTAAATGTCATTTTGCACTCTGAATTAGCTTCCCTAAAATCTGTTCTCAAAGCCTTGTCACTCACCTGAGTAATCCTACTGGTTTTAAAAGGGCCTCCATAAGTGACCAGACTAGTCTACTTCTGCATGCTGCTGAGCATTACGTAGGAGGTGCTGATACTCCCACATCCCTTTAAAAAGAAGATTAGGCACTAAGATAAGTGAAAACTTCTGTTCAAATTGGCTCAAATCCTTCTCCTATTTAAATTGGTGGCAGAACTCCCACTTACTTCAAAGGTCCAGGACAGGCACACTGTATTAATTAGGACAGTACAAAAAACTCTCATTACAAAACCAAAGCATGTGACACTCACCTGATTTAAACCAAAACCAAAAAACACAGTCTTGGATTTGCATCTCTGTGAACATTGGTCGCTACAGACTTTGGTATAGAAGTCCCAGGGAATTCAAACTTTGAACCAAAAATACGTAATAATGAGATACTTTTATCCACTACTCATTTGTTAAAAGCATGAAAGTAGGACATTTTACGGCAGGTCTAAATCTGTTGGAATTCACGTAAATGAATAAAATTTGACCAAAGAGTAGGTTATACTTGCCACAGCTCTACTTACAATGAAGAGGGCTGGGGCTTTTTAATTTTAAAGAAACTTAAGCCTTTGCACCACTCTGTAATTCAGTGTGCTTCAACAGCAGCTCCTTCAGTGCCAAAGGGAAAGAGCCATCTTACCATGACACTATGCTATATTTCAGCTATAAGTCTAGTGCTGCATACGCGGCTCCTCTTATAGTAAATTCCCAATGTGGGGCAAGTATACTTCATTTAATTTACTCTCCCAGCTCATCCCTGCTCCCTCTTAGAAGATGCTTACATCAGGCTGTCCCATACGAAAATAGCCTCCCTGCTACATCGATTAAACTCAAGAACTGCAATTTGCAATGCAGAGCAATGCCTACTCAGTCCTGACAGTGCAGGGGGTTGAGGCCAAACTTCTGTTACCCAGACCAAGCAGCAAGATGTTTGCTCCACATCAAATTCAGCCTCTTTTTTTGCAGCAATGGGGAAGCGAGCAGGCTAATGTCAGGCTGAATATTTTTAATATTAATAATGAATAAAATTATATGCTTGGAATGCAACCTTCAGCATAACAGCATTAAAAGCTAAATTTTTATTTGGATTATATTCATGGTAATAATAAGTAATGTAGGAGGCTTTTTGTGACATAGGTTAAAAAGTCTGCAACCTCTAATTTGACAGTAACTCTATTATCAGTCTCTGGAAAATTAGACAAGATAGAATATTAAGACATCCAAAAACTGACACAAATAGAAAACTAGGTCTCTCACTTGCTCCTCTTTCTTTAAACAAGGAAGATGATTATATGCTGTTTGACATTCCATTTTCAGGGCAACTAAAGAGATGCCGGGAGTCACACTTCATTTATTCTTCCAAATGCCACCACTGAAAAAAAAAGTGTTGGTATTTGAAGGCACCATACTCCCACAAACAACGGCCAGAATTAACCTTGTCTTCCTGATGCTTTCATTTGTGAAGTCCCTCAGTTTAGTTTCTCAAGATTAAATTAAATATACCCTCATAGCTGAGTGTAAGCACTTAAAGCATACACACCACATGGTGGGCCAAAATGCCCCAGGGTATAGCCTCGCTGAACTCATTGTATTAGACAAGTCAAGGGGAAATATGTTCTTGTAGAGATTGCCAGCTTCAAGATATTTGGATTTGCTTAAGGTTAGCATTTGAACTTTTTTACATAAGTGTTCAGGCTGAACCTCAAGAAATTTTGAGATTCACAACCAACTCTGAGCAAAAGAAATTACTGTAACAACCCTTTTGTGATTCCCAGTAAGATGTTTTGCTTTTCAGTGTGAATAAAACGATGTTGTCATACCAGTGAACAAAGGCATAATGTTCCACACATTCCCTCAAATAAACAGCCAATCAACCAACCCTCCTTGTTTTCTGTTGGAATTTTATCAATCCAAAATAAGAAAGAAGAAAATTCAATTTTTAAAATCAACTCAAAGGTGACACACGCAAAAAAAAAATTAGAGTCATTAGTGAGTTTTTAGTCTGTTCTTACTCAAGCAAAAGTCCCACTGAAATGAAGCCAACATTACTTCAAAATCTGAATACTGTTTCATTCAGCTTTTCAGCACCAAGATGAAACTTTAGTTACAACCATCTGTCATGGGTATAATCTCATAGCACTGATACCCATTTCTTTTAAATATAACCTTTCTTCCTAAACTCTTTATCTACCTCTGGGGTATAGACCATGCACAAAAAATACAAACGAAAAATCAGTATTTCTGCTATTATTGTACATGAACAATAATAGTACATTGCACTGTAATAAAAAAAACATCCCAGAGAGCTTAGCTAGGCTGAAACATACACTACAATACAGTATCTTGAAGACAGAGATTAAGACTTGTTTTGGCACATCTTGAAAGAATGTATGAACCAAAGGGATGGTGGAGAGGAGACAATGTTGTATTTCAGGATCTCAACACATTGTGAGGTTTCTCAAATGGCAGTTCCCTCCACTACCATTAAAAATCTACTTTACGTGCATTATTGACTATTAATAAGATGAAGTCTACAATGTGCTTTCAACGGGAAAATTATAGAGGACATGGGAAAATATTATTATAATTGCATCCAATAATAAAACATAATCATCCCTGAGAGCTTGCATTCCTCAGTATCCAAATATTTCACACTGGCCTTGCTAATGCGTGACAAAAGACTCAAAACTCTGGGCAAAATAAGGGAGATGAGGTTGATGATGACTGAAGTGAGGAAACAGCACAGTCTACTGGTTAAGGGATTGAACTAGGTATTACACCACATGGGGCTGCGTTTCCAACTTGGCTACTGAGACATTTCTTTTTCTTGGGCCAAGAACGCAGTCAGTCAGGACAAGCTGAAGAGTATCCAAATGCCTGCGCAGTTCAAGGCGCGAGCAAAGACATTTACCTGCACTCTGAGCTGTCCAACTGGAATCCACCCTTGTCCCTACGGCCACCTTAACATTATGTGCTGTCCACCTGCAGTGCTAGGATACATTAATTTAGTTTATTGATTTCCAAACTAGTCTGGCCATGCCCTTCCCTGCAGACACACCCCTCACTGAAAAATAACAGGCCAAGGTCATACCAGAAATTCTAAGTTGCATCATATTAAGTGCTGTATTACTTGGTAGGTTTTATTTTCACGCTGAAAACCTTAAATAATCTGTATCTCTTTCAATGCACCAAAACCTGAAAATCATCACCAACTGCCCAAAACAAAAAGCAGTATAGTTGCTCAGAAAGAAGACGACTCCTGATTTCTGACGTGTCTTAAGATTTTTTACCCAAGACAGATTTTTTTGTATCAGGGCTATGATCTTTGAAGACCTGGAACGACTATACTGTTAATTAAACATTTTTTTTTCATCTGAAAGGCCTGCTTTTCATCTTCAGTGACAAGACAATACCAAGTAGTTGTCTTCTTTGGTTGGTTTGGGGCTTTGGGATTTTTTTGAAAGGAAAGCAATTTATAAACAGCCTAGATACCCCAAACTCCTACTACAAGCAGTAGCAAAAACTTAATCATGTACACAGTCCTTCAATTTGAAAAGTCTGTATTAGGCATTATACACACCTTGAGGATTCTGGGAACTGTAGTCTCCTAGCTTACTCTTCACTTAAAATGTAATCAGTTTAAGACTAACCATTCATATTGGCAAATATGAGGTAAATATTGCTCCCTGAAATTATCCCCACAACTGAAGGGAAGAAAACCAAGTAAGCCTATTCCTCTAGTGTAAACAGATTATTCCCTCTCTTAAAGTGATGAAGCTGTCTCTCCCTGTTGGACAAATATGTAAAACAATATATCTTATGTATTTGCCAGTATGCTGGGTAATGTCTCCAGGGCTGACTATCAGCTGGTTTAATTGTAAGACAGTTTTACGTTAGGCATAGGAAAAGGGAATTTGGTAAGCACTGTGAAGAGGGCAGGAGAAGAAAATAGGTCAGATAGCTTACAAACATGCCAGAAACGGAGACTAATAGTTCTACTTTTTATTCTATAATAAAATTAATGTTGCCCCAGCAGCATGCTCTTTGGTACATCCATCTAATTTATTAAACAAACAAGAAGACAAAGGATTTGCTGAAGATAGTACTCCTGTGTATTTGTGAACTAGTTTCTTGTAATTAACAAAATTGATGATAAATATAATTTTTTTTTTACTTTCCTTTTGTTTTCACATGCAAACATGCAATATTATATATCAGCTACGATAAAAACTGTTAAACTGATTATGAAACCTACCACTCTGTGATTTATTTATATGTTTTGTAACAGCAACCTTTTGCTGGTTCCTTCACATAGTAAAAATAAAAGGCAAAACAGGAGGAGATATGCATAATTTCACCCACCAGAATTTTACATTAAACCCCACAACGTGCACACAGCCCAGGCTGCATGTTCACACACAGCAAAGCAAACAGTGCAAAAAAAACATGAAAGGGGAGAAAACACTGGACAACTCTGAACAAAAGCAATCTCAGGTACAAAGACTTGAGATCTTTTTAAGATGTTTGCAAGCAAAGAGAAAAATAAGTGCTTCAAATTGGGGGCAAAGTGAAAAGGATTCTTTAGAAACAAGGACTCGAAGCCTTCAGACATTAAAGACTCATTTTTTAGACTAACACTATAAAATCCCATCTCTCTAAATGCTTGAATTATTTTTTCTGTTGTTTCTGGAAATTTAGTTTACTTGGTCAATCAAATCTGTCCAATTCTCTGCAAGAATTTGAAGCCTTTAGCATAGTTTGTGAAAGCAGCTCTGCAGAACAGGGCCTTTGCAACTATGTAAGAGAAGACAGAGGTAAACAGCCCTACTGCAGCAGGGAGAGCTCTGCAGAGAGGAAGTCCAACAAAAGATGCATTATGCTATTAACAATAAGAAACCAACTCTATGATTTCCTCTTATTTTTAATATTTATATTGGCTAGGTGCCCAAAAACCCCAGTAAGTCCTCCTGCATCTCAAAGTCTGAACAGAGCTTACAGGCTGAAATAACAAACTGCAGGTAAAACATTTTTTCTCAAAAAATACTATTTCTGGGATTTGAAAAATTTTCTTTTCCCTGCTTTGCCTCACAGGCCCAGTGGACAAGTGTGTGCAGTTTAAGACTTCAAAATTTATCATATATGCTGCAATGACAGCATACTCACATGATGATGGTAGCCAAGATATCAGTGCTGATTCATATCTGCATGAAACTCTTCAGTTCATAAAATTCTTCTTATCTTTTTGCTAAGTTTGAGGTCTGCTGGAATCTAAAAGCTCAAAGTGAAAAACTAACAGCATGTATCTATTCTGGGGTTGAGCTGGAAGAAAAAACTGAGTTCCACAGCTTTCCCCCAAAACAGTAACACATTCAGTTTTATTTATAACTCTCACCTATTCTGGAAATTTTTGTGAACTGGGCTTGACATTCAAATTGGTAAAACTAGGGAAGACTCCTCTCCTTCTATACCTCCATACAGACACTTTGAGATGACTAATACAAACCAGTTATATTAATAGTGCATCATGACATGAACACATGAATGTCATGAATTACTGATTTCTAAAAAGGAGAGGTAAATAGACAAAATCTACTATGAACTGTTTCTGTTAAACAGCAAACAGAAAAAGGAAAAGATAAAGACTGTTTATATGTTTGAGATTATAAAAGGTTTTGAAAACTACAGTATGACTTTGGCATGGGTGACACATGGCTGTGAACACTTTCAAGGAGGTCCCATCAGACCTTGGAGCTAACGATCTTCTTTCAAATCTGTCTGCTTCTTCCTTTTAATCTTCTTTTTTTGTTGTTTTTGCTTGAGAGAAAACAACAAGGAATGATGCTGTGGGAGAAACGCCAACACTCAGCTCCTGCTGAGAAGAGGAAAAAAAGAGTGTCGGAGCTGGAGCTGCTGAATCCTGCTCATTTTGTGCAAAGGAATTAAACAGCATCTCCCTTCACTGACTAAACAGGGCAAGATTGGTTTCCCTTGGTGAGATAGTGTCTTTCACTGCTGGTGTAACGTAATACTCAAAATAAAACGACACAGGTTTGAGGAAGAAAAAGATGTGTCAATTCAACTCCACTGCCGTCACGAGCAGCATTCAAGGGAGATGCAAGGGAGAACTGTTCTGTGCTAGGTGATGAGACTCTCCACACCTGCCTTGGAGGTAAAGCAGTGCCTTCATGGAGAAGCATCTTGATTGCTCAGACCATGAGTCACAGACAAGCTTTTGGCGGCAGAAGGGACAACTGATTTTGCACAAAAAAAAACCAACAAAAAGCCCCTAAGGAATTACCCAAATAAATCTGTTTTGTCTCATTTTTTAACAAAGATTTGGGATACTGTATAAAATGGGATTTTTCAGAATTTGGCTTTTAACTTTCTGCACCTGCTTCAGTTTTTTTATACAGTGTTTATAACTGAGAGGATGACACAGGAGACATCTGAAAGAAACATTTGTTGTTCTTCTGTCTCTGTCACAGAGTGCGGCTGAGAGTTCAGAAAGCTGGTATTCCTACCACATGGCAGAACTGCCAAGAAGAACAAGCACAAGATTCAATATTTAGTTGTAAACACTATTTTCCTAAAAAGAACCACTTCATAAATCACAACAAAAGTTAGCAATACTAACATTGATCATTCACAAACCTCTAAGGTCCTCATATTGCTTTTGCATAGGAAGCCAAATTCATATTAAAGAACTAAAACCTAAAGTGCACAGAGGAGCCAACTCTATTCTCTTAATCTGATGCTTTATCCACAGTCCCACACTTCCTTTATCTCCAAATAAAGACTCAGAGTTAATGTAATTTTGAGTTTTGGAACTTTTGAAACATTACTGCAGAAGAACTCACCTTGTTTAGAAGTCAACAGTGTCCGCATTTATACTCAGAGAATATTAACATTATGCTGTTTACAAGAATTGACTCTCTGAAACTGGTGTCCTTTCCAAACAATGAAAAGCAGAAAAAGTGATAGTAATACCGTGTCAGAAACACAGACAGACATACATAACTGAGAGCTAACATTTGGTTTTATAAACTCAGGCCAAGACAATAGAGTACTTCCAAAGCCGTGAGCAGGATCCTGATTTTTGGGGCACCTCCACAGGCCAGTGTCCAGGCTCAAGCAATGCCAAACTCCTCCTCCCCCTTTGTGGGCAGAGTGACAATTTGCATGGCTAAGCAAAAGTATTCAACAGCTGCTGGATTTCACATCCAACTTTGCCCTTCACCCCCAGCCTCATGGCAAGGCCACAGTAGAAAAGCAAGCAGGTCAGACAAAACCATCCCACGGGCCACCAGCTGGACCGCCCTGAGTTATTCCAGCTTTAAGATACATTTTTATCTCACTCTTTGATGGAGGAAGTTGCTTCCTTCTCTTGCTCCTTTCCTTCTCTCTCTCCCCAGTTACTCATTCAACTTTCTGGAGGCAAACAGAAAAGTGAACCAGCATAGCTGGTGCTCTCAGGAAGGATGGGAGGGTAATGAACCCACTGTGCAGGCTGCGTCTCCCCTCTGGCAGTCAGCCCACCAGCAATATAAAACATAGGTAAGGGAGCTAAAGCTCACAGCCAGGTGGCTTGCTCCTCCACCTTAATTACAAATGAAGCCCAGAGCTTCCAGGCTGCCATGTCAAGCAGTACCACTCCTGTATGATACACAAAGACACATGAGAAAATGTTCTCCCTCTTTGCCCTTTCTCCAGCTGAAGCCCTCTCCACCTGTGAACCACACAGTGGAAGTAAAGACGTGCATCCCCAGGCACCTGCACCCTTCCACACCTGGCCTTGACCACGAGTGATGGGAAGATGTCTCTATCAGAGAATCTTCCTGATATTAGATGCTGCATTCCATGAAGAAAAGAGCAGAAATAAGAAAAAGAAATTAAGATATAATCCCTTTTTGCATATATGTGTGAGTTACTTCTCCACACCAGCCAATACACAAGCCCCAGAACTGGAGTTTTCTTTACAGTCCACCTTTCCAAAAACAAAGAGGTTTAATTTGAAGCTCAGTTCAGTCAGAAATGAAAAAACAGGGCTGTTTCAGCTGCAAAGTCTTCCAAGCTCTATGGAGTTCTTTGGGTTTACAGTTTTTCTTTGTATTGTTTACCCTGTAACTGGACAAACATTTTCTCTCCCTTAACCTTTCCAGGCCTCTGCTTCACTAACCCACTTGCTCATACTCACATGCTTGCTTTAATGAGCCTTCCTTTTATCCTTCCTTTCATATCAAGCTGTTTTAATATTTTTGTTTTATTCATTTTTTAATTTCCATCCAACTAAACAAACAAAAATCCAATGACAGAATTATTTGCAGCACTAGTAAGATCAAAAGAAAGTTCCTCAATGTTTTCAAAATGAGCATCTGCTATATTAAAAAAAAAAAAAAAAGTAATTATGAGACTCTTACCTTAAGTTTTGACCATATTACACAGGAGAAATCTTAACTTCAGTTATCTGCAATATGCAAATTTCAATATGATATTTTAGTCGATGGTGAAGCACGTGGCAGAAAACCTGGCTCATAGCAAAAAGCCAGCTTGCCAGTAAGGCTTCTGTGCCTGCTACGACAGAGATGTAGACAAAAGAGGCATCCTAGGTTCTGCAATACCTAAATGAACAGATCTAATTTACCTAAGTCCTTAACAGCCCCACAGTACAAAGCAGAGGTCTTAGCGCACCAAGAGGGGGAAGTCTTTATATATAAAGCACAATTTTTGCACCTTTGTATTCCACTGATGCGCAGTATCACTTTCAAAGGTAGAATGCTTTTGATTAATACTGAAGAATGCCACAATTGTGCTTTTGTTTGCCATTAATAAAACTGCCTAAGTGATCCTTGCTTTTGCTTGGGTCTTCATTGGAGCCTTCCATCCCAGTGCGCTGCCATTCTCCATTTTACACTTGTTGCATAATCAGCAAATACCAAACGACGTAGAAAGAGCCTGCCCACAGGGGAGCCCTCTGCACCCAGCTCGAAGCCACACAGAAGCCGTCAGGCAGTTATTACACACCCTGGGGATAACAAGAGATTCTGAAAAAGAGATGACTGCCCTCTTCCAGCACAGTTGCTAATGTTGGAGGGTACATTCACTTCTATTTATCTGTGGGGAGCATATGTCAGGGAGAAAAAGAGAAACAAATTCCTATTTTTTTAAGTGCTATGAAACTGTATGAGGAAGCTGCAGGTTGCACAGCTTCAAACTGTTGCTGCATCAGTTTTGCTCTTACAGCAGAACACCATGGGGTAAAACCTTATTCTTCCTCTGAAAAAAAACCCCTATCTGTATTGATACCAGAAAAGGGTGGGGGAAGAAAAATGACAGCCACTGGCCTGCCCTTTAACCTTTCTAACAGAGCTAGTGGCCACAATGAAGCTTAATCAATGCAATGGAAGTGACATTTTGCAGTCAAATCAAATTAAATGGAAACGAAAGGAAAATCTGAGGTCCAACCTAAAGGCTGTTCCCTTTTGCACTGAGGTCATTGCCATGGCAACTAAATGCTACAAATGTGTAGAGTAAATCCTTAACAAATCTGTAGAAAGCATGTCCAATTGAATATGATAGTTCCTGTCACTGTACTTGGTACCTTTCAAAAATAAAAGGGAGAAAATAAAACAAAGCGCATCTTACAGTCTATGTAAACAGAAAAGAAGTTCTGCCAGGAACTCCGTGGCACAGTGGTGTACTTAATCTTTCTCTTCTGCTTGGACATGGAGAAACTGAACAGCTTTACTATAAGACAGCAAGAGGGTAGCTATGGACAGAGACCATATTAAGTGGATTAGGGCATACTGTGCTACATTTTTCAGTCTTGCTTCAACTGAAGGGCTGGTGACTGTAAAAACTTCCTTGTATCACAGCAAATATGTTTAACCACGGCTGAGAGCAATTCCTACTGCAGACTGCCCATGGCTCTGATCATCCCACCCAGCTTCATCATGTACCTCCCTCATGCTTCTACCTTCTCCTGGGATGAAAAGGCTACTTTCTTAGAGGACTTGGGATGGTGAAGGGCTGATGAAACCCACCAAAACCATGAGGGATGCTCCTACCATTGTGTGCGCAGCCCCTTGCCTGTACAACCCCAAGGCTCCCCTTGCAGTGGTACTGAAGTAGGGTGGGAGCCCCAGAAAAGAGCTCCCAGCCAGCTGCCCCCAACCTATCCATGGCAGTCCCTGGGCAGAGAGGTTGCTGAGAAAGGGGACAGCATTGACACATTTCACCCTCTATGCACTCCAACGTCACAAGCACCCGTCACCCCTATTCCCTCTGTGTCAGCTCCTACCAACACACAGGCAAACGCCCCACTTCTGTGTGCCCCTGTGGAGAATTAAGACAATAACTAATTCCTACTGCCACTCATGGAGTATATTCCATTCCCTAGCCTAACAGCTTCTGACAATGAAAGGCAATTTAAGAACCACATCAAAATACAACAGCCCCATGCTCACACTCATTCTGCCAAGTGCCTATTTCATTTCAACATTTCCACCTGTGTAAGCAAAGAAATGGGGGAGACGTGCCAAGCAGGATATGGGATTTTTCCTGTGAGATGTGGAAGACTTTACACATTGAGCTGTGACCTTCCCCAAACTTGTCACTTATCTGAGCTGCATACGGTGGCAACCATTATCCTCTCCTTGAACACGGTGAAGTTTTGATTCAGCTGTAGTGATGCAGTCACTGTGCATTACAGAAGATCTCAATAGATTATATGCCCTGGGCCAGCACAGGCTGGGAGTATTGCAAATCTGATACAAGGTGACATTTTCTACTCAAATACATACAGCCGCAGGACATCACACACCTTCCTGCATGAATAGCAATACACACTAATGAACTAATTTCTGGGGGGAAATTGTTACTTCCCAAGTGGGTGGGGGTGGAGATAACTTTGCCACTTTGACCAGAAGGGATTTTGGTCTTCTTGCGATCTTTTCCTGTATTTTCACCTTTTCCAAACAGCACTAATTTACACAGCTATGCACAGCATCTTCAGACAAGGCCACCTAATCCGGAGCTCTGCGACACATCCTACAATACGTACATGAAATCACGGAGCAGCACATCAGCCTACACACTCCTCTGCAAAGGGAAAACTCAAGAGTATGCATATGCTCCATTGCATCCATAGGAGAACCTCCATTATACATAAGGAAATAAATTTACTCTGAATTTATTTGGATAAATATTATATTCAGTAAATACTGCTGGATATTCTAACTTACGATAGCCATGCCCTCCTTTTCATCACACACAACAGTGATATATACAGATCATTTCACATTTCTTTTACCCTTTAAATGCCACTGTATGCTTGTGCTCATTCACTCATGCTCCCATTAGTTAGAAATGTGCTAAAAAAATTCAGCTGGCAGTCCAGGCAAGATGCTTGTGCTGGAAGAGTTGAAGGGACAGTTCATTGTAAAATATACGTACGCTCTGACTCAGAAACACAAAAGGCCAAGGAAAATTGCCTTTAAATTACCACTACTGTGGTCTTTCTTGAGCTTCTATGGGAAAAAAAAATGAAAAAAGTATTTCAGAGGACCAGCTGGGTCAGGGAAGTAGTAAATTAATTTATGGAGAGGGAAGATGCCAGTACAAAGCTACAGGCACAAGCACTGGATGATAAGACAAGTGTTTTACCCATGCAAGAGGTTTCTTGAACTTGTCAATTGAAACCTCATGTGCCTCTGTTAATATCAACCCTCAATTTCAGAGGATTTATAATCTAGAAATCTACTCACTCTCATAGCAAAGATCTGTGAAATAGAGCTGGGGTGACAGTCAGGTGAACAACATCACTCACATCCCATCAGAATATTTTATCACAGTATAATACAATATTCAACCCTTAGGTCTTTAATCTTTGCTTTGGGTTAAAAGAAATAGAGCGGGCTTGACACAGTATGTAACATTACAGAACAGACCCAGGAACAAAAAGAGCAAGGAAATGTGAAAGCCACGAACTACATAAAGAGATGAAACACTGGCAAGAGAGACCAGTATTTCTAACATATGAATACTATTTTACTCAGTTGTCCTTACTAAAGAGAAAAGCAAAGTCCTGTAGGAACTAACAGCTAGTGACTGTCCTTCTAAGCACTTTAGAATCATAAGTAAGAAAACCACTTAACAAAATCTCACCTTTGTTATAAATTGCAGTATCATAAAAAATAAAACTTTAACTGCGGCATCTTACTTATTATGCCTCAGTCTTGACCTCAGAAATTAGAGTTTCAAAAAGCAGAATCTGCAACATGATGGGCAGTGACAAGCAAATAAGGATTCTAAAATGTTTTTTATGTATTTTTGCAATACTGTTTGATACATATTTTTTCATGTTATTTCTATTATTTTTGAGATCTAGCAACTGCTTTTAATAAGCAACTGTTATTGCAAACATATAATTATACTAGGCCACAATCCAACAAAGCACTTAAGAGCACAGATTAAAGACACTGAAAACAATGGGATTATTTATGCGTTTAAGGTTAAGCATCTGCTGAAGGACTCAGATGGATCAAAGCCCCATTTCTATTACATCTACAGAAAAAAATATTATATATGTTAATTAAACATAAAATATATGTAAATTAACTAGCACAAGAAAAATAGCACTTGCATAAATGTTTATGCCTCTGTACAATAATAGAATATTCCATGTAGCCAATACAAAACTCCTAATATCAACTATTTCATTGAAAGCTAAAAAATTCCTGGAACTGAACAATTGCAAAATAACTTGCCATAAGAGACTTCCCTTCATAAAACATTTCCTGGCTAAGCAGTTCATGTTCTGAGGCAAAAAGGAGAAACTAAAGAGCCAGAAAGCACATCTCAGTTATCTTCAGTCTTCAATAATTCATCTAAAAGTTTGATTTGTTAACTTTCCTTTTCATGAAACTCAATTTAGTTTCATGAATAAGATCTACAAGTTAGTTGCAGGTAGTGCCTAGTAAGCCTATTTTATCAAAATTTCTTCCTTGGTTTTTCATTGACCAATTCCTTGTTCTTGAATAAAAGATGAAATGGGCCACAGTGCTTAACCTCCATTCTTCCTAGAATTCCTTACTTTGTTTAGCCGCATGCCATTCCTTATTCTTCTTTTCATTATTAAAAAACCAGATCTACTAAAAAATTGCAAATAATATTTACACTGTAAATTGATGTTTCACCTGTATTGATCATTTTCGCCAGTTTTTATACTTCATTTTGAAAAACCTAGAAAAGACCTCTTGATAAGACTGAAAATTTTCCATTTTAACCATTAGCTCTAAAAAGCTCCAGCTGATATATAAAGACAAATTATCATCTGAAATTTTTTTTTACCTGATGCTTCTTTTTTATTTTATGGTGTTAAAACAGAAACAGAACCCCTCATTTGATTTCAATACAATGTTGTAAAAGAGCAAAACAAAAAAAAAAAACTTTCTAAAAATGCTTCTCCCCTGAAAATTTCACATTTCTTTAATTTGCAACAGTTACAAAAATCTATCAGAAAACTGCTAAAATTTGTTTTCATATTCACTTTCTCTAGTCATACTGCTTGTTGGTTTGTTTTTTTTCCTTGCCTTGAGTCTACACAGACTGGTTACTCTAAGAGGATATTATTATTACCTTAATCTTCCACAATAGCAAGTATCTTTTCCTCAACATTTCTATATGAACTAGTGTATGGTTTAGTACTGAAATATAGGCATGTGAAAAAGTACTAGTTGTCTTATGTATTTAAACAAGTACTTAGAGAATTATAACCAAGAATTACATTCAATGCAAAGCTTTAAATGAGAGCAAACCCTGTAAAATGGTCTGATGACCCCTCCTTTTAACCAAATTTATGCCAGCTCACTGACTTTGCTGATGACTTGACTTCAATTTTGATTTTCTCTATGCAAATAAGTATTTCACTTGAATCCTTCAATAATGACCAACAGATAAAAAGGCAGAGAAATAACGACATACCTGAATAATCAGCTACTTTGAGAAATATTGGGTCAATTAGGCCTTGTATCAGCATACAGAAGTTAACATCAAAATAGCTTGCTTAGGATGCAGTGGAAACTTCAGTGATGGGGGATACCTGCATTCAAAGGAATGTAAATTCTGGAAACTACACTGCAGTTCCCAGCTCTCAAGCAGTGACAAGAGTAGATGACTTGATCAATGTTCAACTCCACACTTTTGCTAGTTCTAGTCACTGTTTCATTGACAATTAGAAGTTACTACACTGAATACAAAAACCAGACCTTCGAAATGTTTGAAATGAGCACCCTTCCTCCACAAATAAGTCACAGCAATAAAGAAGAACGTACCCAGAATTTTCACTTCTTAGTTAAAGTGTCTTTTATTTTTTAAAATGTGGGTTGTTTTTTTTTTCATTTAGAAGGACATGCTATCATTCACAATAAGACGTCAGGTCTACACACATCAGTTAAGACGGATGGGAGTCAAGTTATATCAGCTTTACCACCAATATTCTCAATCTTTTTCTTCCCAAAGCGAAGCAAGACTGATGGACTGTTGTGGGTGTCTTTTTTTCCAGACATTATGAATGAATGCTGGACAGTGATGGAGGCAAGGCAAAAATTAAGGAACTGCCCTTATTCTGATTTAAAGGGATGAGAGAATATCCAGTGCCCTCACAGCATTACAGTTAGTGCTGAAACATCTGAACACAACTAGAGAAGTGCATCTCAACTGTTTTGTGTAGCACAGATGTACCGTTTAATTAAGCCATCAAAAAAAAAAATGAAGGAAAATGGAAACAAGGGGATACAAAAGAGAGGGAAACTTCTTCAGGAAGTTAAAGCACTCTTAATAAGTAACAACATGACATTAGTCATTAAGAAGCAAGAACTCTAAATAATGCATTCAGAACCTACAGATCTAAACCAGAAGATAACAAAGCCTCATAAATCTGTTTGTTCATTAAGTTAAAAAAAAAGCTAGACTTTGTGTTGCTATCATGTCAGCTGGCACCAAACTGTACGCAATTTAGTGCAACTACAAAGTGAAACCCATAGTCTACAATGGCAGGGTTTTTGATCACGCTAATTAACAGCCATTTTGTTTAAAATAAACAGATACGACTCTAATTGCCTTTTTTACATAAGAAAGGGAAGATCTTAAAAGTGAAAGCATGCAAAGGGAAAGATCAGACAGTCGCCTTTCAGACTGATAAGCAAACTCTGTGTGAAATGAGCTCAAATGAAGTTTGAGACACTCTCTGGATTGACAGCAGGGAGACAGCAAAGCAAGAGTAGGAATGGTTTCCAAAGGTGGAAAGGCAGGGCCACAGCTCCTTCCAGCAGGAAAATGGTATACTTTAGGTCCCTATTTTCTTGAGTTTTCCCATCTTCTGCAAGGAGTCTCATCTTCTGCAGGGCCCAGTAGGCACCAGCGGCATCCCATTTTGTGAAATCTTCAGATGTCACAGCCTGGTTGGCATCTCTAAACAGAACCTGACAAAAAAGTAAAATGCTGTAGAAAAAGAAGTAACGAAAACAAGAGAAAGGCTTTCTGATCTCCATACCTGCACTTAACCCTGACACCAGAAGAGGGGCTAGACAGCGCTGAACTCAGACATACAGAAAGACCATTCAGGTCCCTGCAAAGTCCTGATGAGTAACATGCAGGGCACGTGCAGGGACACAATCGAGCTTTCTGGCTAACTTCAGTGAGCCTGAAACGCAGTCTGGAGTTGCACTAAAGACAATGGGTTTTGGAGTTTTGTTTTTTGCATCAATGCTGGCTACTTTAGTCAGACAAACTCAATTTACCACTTTTCAGACATAGCTTCAAAGTTGCTTTTTAACAGCATTAAAGCATGTAACATTGCAGACTAAGGCAGTGAAGGAAAAACATCATTCTAGTTATGTGAAAAAGTTCCTTCTCCTTTTTCTCCACTTTTCTCCACTAATGAAATTCATAACCCATCCTTCCTCCCCAAATAGTATGCTTTAGGATACAAAGAAAGAACATCATCATTCAAAAATGCTTCCCTACATCCCCACACCCCTCTCAATAACAAGTCCTCCGGTACAGCAACTTGCAGCATAATTCCTTGGCATCACAAACTCCTGTGTAACAGCATGTCCAGATTCATCTGCATGGGCTTCCATGGTTCTTCAGATATAAGAACAAGGTCCTTACTTTCAAGACACTGCACAGACTGCATGTTTTCAGCATATTCAAAATACCATTTAAAGTTTCAAAATCACAGTGAATTGCTCCACTTAGGCACTGCAGGCTTTCATGCCATCATGGTAATGCTACAGCAGGAGGCAGAGTTTTGCATGAGCTGCTCAAAAATGTGGCAGCGACTCTCATTGGAATATGGGTCTGTGAAAAAACTCATCATTTCCCATTGCATCTGATGGACAAACTTCTACTTGCTTTTCCTAATGCTATACACCACAGTTTGTGTTTTTAAAACAATAAAAGAAGCCCCACTCAAAAAGGATTTGTGACTTGTACTGTACGCACAATTTCTCTCAGATGAAGCACAAAGAGGGAGAAGGAAGACTGTAACAGGTATTAGCCACATTAATGCATGTGCTGCTGCAAGAAATTTAGATACTACAGTGCGAAAAGTGGCAAAGAGCAGACAGCACAGATTACGTCTCCTCAAATGTTCACAGTCCCTCTTCTTGCTGGGACTATAGGAGTGACCCTGGGCACTCTGGGATGCACAGGAAAGCCAGGGCACTGAACACACTGATCTGCAGGGTACAGCTGACTAAAGATTCCCATAAGGCAACCCAGCAGCATTCACATACAAAGATTTTTCTGTTTTCAGCTGAAACTGCAAAGCAAAAATTAACCTACATAAATTTCTCAGAACTCAGCTTCCCCAAACCAGTTTTAAACAGAACATTTCCAGCCAGCTTTAATGATAACAACATCAGAGAAGAACTTCATCATGAGAGCAATCTCCCTGGCCTTCAAATATTTTGTTAACTTGAACATCAGACATATTTCCTATCAAAAACAAGTATCAGTTTATATTGTAGTGGAATTTCAGTACTACTGAAACAGTGCAATGTATTGTACTGCTGGCTGGGAATCTCAGACTGAATGACTTCAGCTCTCGGCTCAGCAGCCAGAACAGACTACAGCTGGGCTAATTCAATTTAGATGAGGCCATGTTGTTGGTTTTCAAACATTAAAACCCCATAAAGTCATAAAACAGCAATAGTGGTGTTGCCTGAAAAAGGGCAGGCAGAAAGCCTTCTTTTCAAGAAGCACAAACCAAGGTTGCCAAAATATGCTTACAAGAATTACACTGTGGGTGAAGTAAGACATAAAAAGGAAAGTAAGTCAGAAAACAAGCTGGGTATTAGCGTTATCCTACTGCTAGCAGCACATCAGCAACCATATTGGAGAGCAATGAGTGATATATATGTGCAGCTGGTTTATCAGCTCACCACAGCCAAAGCAGTACTTTCAAATTCAGACCATATTTATGTATCAACAGGTTATACACCTAATGCTAAAGGCAGTAGTTACTTTAGTACCACTCTTGCTAAAATCTGTTACTCTTTTCATACTCAAAGATTACTCACACAAGAAAACAATAATTTGGCTTGCTTGTGGTCTGTATGAAAACTGTTAATAGCTAAAGTTACAACCATAGCTCTTCATTTTCAAAGTAGCTATTTGACTTTTGAATCGAGAACCTATTAACATTTAAATTTCACATTAATTCCTCCTGCTAAATCACATGATGGGAAAAAAAAAGGAAAAAACCCATCAAGTTTTAGCTCTGCAAAGCAAAACAGTACATCTGACCTCAAAGGGCTATTTAGCAAACACAACTGAGGCCTATAAAATAAACACAAAATAAGCACACAGCCTTACACATTCTCTCCTCTATGTGTGTGCGTCCAACTTCTCTCTTCTAGATGTTGTGAGGGGCAACTCCACGTTAAAATCAGCTGTTAAATTCTAACTAACTACTACTTATTGGTAATGAGGCTTTCAGCAGCAATTTTACACAGCACAATAACATAAACAATTTACCTCTGAAGATCCAACTACCCCTGTTAACTATTATCATATTTCTTCCAAAGGAAACATATAGATAACCCATCACAACAAAAGAATTCCTCAATATCAAGTTCTGAAAAAAGTGTGGCAAATCTAGGCATTAAAAAAATTTAGAAAAACCCAAAACAAAACCAGAAGTATTTTCATTTGAAGAATTTACAATTGAAGTCTCAAGTAAGTAGCACATTTTACTGTAACTATGTGCTAGGAATTCTTGTTAAAAACAAATACGTAATTTACCATGCTAAGAAGTATGACAATAACCAGGAATATAATCACAAGTAGGTCAAGAGTAAAACAAACTAGAGGCAATCAATAAACAACCATGTGGTGGGGATTTTGGAACTTTGCAGAAATTTTGTATGCTAGAATTTGGAAGTGCTACAGAGTATCACTGAATCCTTCATATTTAATGTTTTTCATTGGGAAAAACATTTGGTTTAGTTTTCATCCAAACCCAAAAGCAATAAATCATGTTTTCATTCCAATACCTAAATAAGAGGACTTTACTGAATGAATAACAGTAAATGTGACTTTATGAAGTTACATTACACTACGGTGTTATCTCTGTCAGGTTTTACATCATGACTGAAGACACTGTGCCTGTTTCTGTAAGGACCATTTTCATACTGTGTTTGAATAAATCCATCTGGGCGACGCATCAATCATAGTACAGTTTCAAAAAGTGGAATAAAACTAAATTAGTGCACTGATTTTTGTCACAAGGAAAACTTACTTTCATATCAAACTACAGCTGAATACTTTCTGAACCATGATGATCTACAACATATAATTTCTTAGTGTTGAGAGACAAGTGAACGAAGAATAACTCCCATCTAGCCAGCTTGCATATCCTGTATTCAGAATTCATTATAAGAAAATACTTGAGTAACAGTGCAGCTTAAAGCCAAGCCATGCACGGTCTCTAGTTACAGCTTTACAACAGAATACAGCTCTTCCCAGATTAATAAAAAAAAGGTAAGCTATCATTGTTTGACTGCACAAGCACCACACAGTGTTTCTATGATTCTGTGATCACACATGGATCCAGCCAAGGGGGATTTTTTCATAGCTCTGATTATCTTCTTACTAATACAAATACTGCAGGACTGCATCGCCACTTGCATTAGTGGAAGTTTACATTACTGTACTGGTGGTATTTGCTATCATAAACATGTTTGCTTCAGTTACACCATTCAGGCTGTATTTTCCACTGAACATGAGCTTTTGGCACAGGACAAAACAAAAGAAGCAGAGAGCTTCAAGTGTACATACTAAACTCTTTCATGGCAACAGTGGCAGGATCAGTGACACAAGCAGCAGGTTTCATTCGCAAACCATGACATTCAGATAAGCAAGTTATGGAAGAGGAAATTTCACTGTAAATCATCTACTGTAGTTATATTTCAGCTCACAACTATTGCTTAGTGAGAAGGCTTTTTTAGGATGGAACAATTCAAAAGTGAACCCCTTTGAAGATGAAGATGCTATCTTACACTGAGGAGCAGTGTCCTATCAAAAGCTCATTCATAAGCTCACATACAGCATGTAAAGGGAAAACACATGGTATTCCTGATAGCTGCATTCAGAAAGTATTATCGCTGAATCAAGCCCAAACTCCATACATAGTTTAATCACTAGCAATTTCTCCTTTAGTGTTCAGAATTACTAGTAAGACACTAGATTCTCCTCCAGCGGCTCCTCTCCAACTAAGCTTGCTACAAAAAGCATCACTGTAGCCACTTTAGCTCACAGTGTCCTTTCCCCTCTACAGTCCTCTCCAACAGTTTGAATTACTTAAATATACACCCTGACTGGTCTCCTGCTTTTCTGGATTTGCAGCTTCCAGTAAGTCAAATCCAGTACGGAATTTTTGCTCCCATCACTCAGCCAAGTGAGAAAAAAAAAGAATCTGAAAACAGAATTTCCCCTGTAGGCCATTCTTTTCTGAAGTAAAACACATACAGACACACACACACAAAAAAACCCAAACAAGAAATCAAAGAGCATAGTCAAGGAAGTGCTTTTTGTCAGGAATACATCTTCGAGGCCTCTTCTAGATGGCAGGGCAAGCACCACAGGTGTCTTCAGGAAATACTTTGGAAGCAAAACTATTTTTTGTGAAGAGTAACAAGATTAAGCTTCGGAAGGTTTTTTTGTTCATTGTGACTCTATAATCTTTTCTTAAAAGAAGAATACTTATCCCTCTTACTTATACAATTTGGATTAGAATTCCTAAACATTTTGGCACTTCAGAAATTCTTCATATGGATTTAAAAAGCTTAAACATGAACATCTTAGAAGATTCATATCCTTAGACCACACCATCATGCAACAGAAATAGTTTTCATAGATATGCAGGTTCTCTGCCTCGCACAGGATAACTCCAGTAATATTACACATGCCAAAATAACATGTCTCCATCAGTGTGTGTATATATATATATGTATATATATTCACTCACATACATGTATGTGCTATATACAAGCAGGTTTCTTGCACATTCTCCCATGAGATGCTCAGTAGCTTCAGTAGGTGATTTGCATTTTAAAGTTTTATTAAAATAGGTTTAATCACAGTGCTCTAAAGCTCACCTGAACAGCACTTAAATAAGTAAATTGAAAATTCATTTTTAAAGCACTTCAGCACAATCTCAAAGGCCTCAGGAAAGATCCTTCCACAGGTCTCCAGCTCTCTCCTTCAAAAGAACCTAGGCATGTAACATAGTAGGACTTTGCAGCATGTCAAGTCACTCTTGAGCAGACGTTAGTTTAGTTTCCACACTTTCAGCGTACATAAAGCAATAAGAAAGGTGCATACCTTTTGATGGCATGCCACATAAGTGTTGTTTCCTTAATGCACTTCTGGTCCCATGGAAACGTTTCTAATATAGTGAAATTGCACATACTCCTTTTTCTCCTGATCTCATCCCATGCTCATATTAAAAAAGATTAAGTATTTTAACCTAACAAAAACATTGATTAGAATTATATATTCCAGCCTACACAATTTTCATAGTGCCTTATCACTGAAAATGCAGCCACTTCTAGAGAGGAATCCAGGAGCTGATCAACAGCACACAACACTGTTACAGCACAGTTCACAGCAAAAAATTAACACATCAGATATAATTAAAAAAAATCACCAACTAATTGAAGAGACTCTGTGTCCTCATCTCCAAAAAATACAAGAGGCTTTAAAAGTAAGCATGCTAAGGAAGATAAAAGATAGTCCATCATATATTGCTCTATGCCAAGCCACTCTACATGGCCTCTGTTTAGCCTCGAACAGCATTTACATACACCCAAAAATTCTCATCCATGTTCTGCCCTTGAATATGTACATGCAGCTTCCACTAAAGTCAATGGCAGCTGTGTCTGCACAGCTGAGGGCAGAATTCAACCTTATGTACTACTCATTATCAGAGATACAAAGGCAGCTCTTCTGAAAGTGCACTGAGTCTCAAAATCACCCAAGAAAGCATTCCTCCCCAGAAGAGAGAGACTCCCAAGTAAAAAGTGTAAAACTCACATTTTAGTCATGTTTTTGGTGCTTCTGTGATACAAAAAACCAAAAGGAAGGTGCTATGCTCATGGAGTTTGTACTCCTCACAAAGCATCATATGTAGTGCTGAGCCTTATATATGAAAATATATATATATATATGCGTGGGTGTATGATTTTGAGTGGGACTATCCAGTCTCAACTCTGGAATTACTGAAACACGCCAGCTACCTCAGACCCTCTACACTCTCAAGCACCATTTATTGTAGGCAATATTAAAATGTGTGGTTTGTACAAAGAGCAGCTTTTTCCTCTTCTCAGTAAAAATACTAATGAAGAGCTAAAGGTCTTTCTTCTGGCTCCTCTTTCTCCCCATATTTATTTATTTATTTCCTGTATTTATTTACTACTTTCATAGTTAAGCCAAATGGGATGGTAGCCTCTTATGACTCACTCAAGGTCAAAAAAAAAAACCAACCCTGTGGTGCAAATCAGGTACAGAAAACAGATGTTGTCGTATGCTCATGTGAGGGTACTTTAGCCCACAGGACACAAAAATATTAAGCTTTATGTGGTGAAGACAAGACTTGCAACTGGCTCCCTCCTTATGCTCCCCTATCACTAGCCCCTATCTCCCGCCTTTGAAGCACTGGGCCATGGTCTGTGAACCTGGCACAAGGTCTGTGAACCTGCAGCCAGAAAAATGGTCCCCTAGCAAAGCCCCATCTTCACCAACAGAAAACTCTGCAGCTGGGGCTTTGTCCTGTGCACTCTCTCCACTCAGCACTGGAGAATGCAGGAAGAGGCACACAATATGTGTCTGCCCAGTGACTTGATGTGACAGCTGTTCCTCTGCAAAGCCATCTTCCTCCTGCTTGGAGTAGTGCTGCTTCAGGGAGACACTTGGGGATTTTTTCCAAAGCTGTTAAATTGAGATAACTGGAAAGCACAGCACTAGATCCTCACATGTATGACTAAATACTGCTGCAGCTTGTAGATGCTGTGTAGGTCTAAGATCATCATGTTCCTCTTTGAACACAAACCACAGATCACCATACGGCATAGGATGTGCAGTTACTGAATGGCACTAGAGCTTCACTGAAGTCTGTGGAATTAATATGATTTATGCTGGCTATGGGTCTGGCTTTTTTTATTTCAATTATTAGAAAATTATGTTTGAGTTGTCAGCATGATGGTGGTAACAGTAATGCTAATATACTCCGCTTCTCAGAATTTACTAAGTGGTGGCCTGTTGTCTGTGAATTAACATGAAGACATGTTAATTCGCCATTTTGGAGCATACTGCAAGTTTTGAATGAATTTTACAGGCTTTCTACTTACACCTGGTAATCAATATATTTAATTTCTCTGTCAGCAGTTGCTTATGTTCAATGGAGACCTATTAGAAGGCATGCTCTTGACCTCCATCATCAGCACTGCATTTTTCTGACATGTAATCCCCGCTGCAAAGTTCTAGTAACTCAAAACCAAAGTTTAGATAACAGCAAAAATTGACATTGGGCCCAGAGTTTTTAGTGCTCAGCATCCACATTTTAAACAGAGCTGCTGGAGAGGTCTGCATGGGTACTCAAACAAGGCAGAGATTTTCAAGTCCTCTCTATGCTTAAGAGGTCCCATTGTACATATCCACCTTCTTGGGATGCTGAAATCTCCATACATGAAAACCTGGCTTTTCAATCTAGCCTCACTGCAGATGCCAGGTATGTTTGAAAGCAGACAAAGCCCAAGAACTGTAAGTACCAGGCAAGGACAGCTGAATGCCTTCAATTCATAATGCAGTTAGCACATGCTCACAAAGTTCCTATCTTGTCAGCATATAAAAACTGTACCAATTTATCTGCATTGATATAGTTAAAGCTACATAGATCCATTCCAGATGTCCCACTTATCCATTGCTCACCTCTGCAGAATAACAAACACGGTTTTATTCATCCAACCGTCTTCAAACCAGTATCTCATTTCTGCAAGCTCTGTATGTATAACCCTCTACAGCGCTACAGGCACGTGTTCCACAAGCTCACTTTCCTTAGGACTTGTTGCCTAACCCCACCAGCAAGATGTCACAACCTTATCCAGAACTGCGATGCAGCAACAACTGCACATATGCTTTCAGCACCTCAGAGAACAAGGGTGAGTTCAGGGACAAGAAGTTACAGTTAATTTGTGTCCACGCCATTTCAGGGCCTTCCCTTAAAGTTATTCTTCAAAACGAGGCAATTTCTTCCTTTCCTTAATGACACCTTTTTCTGGATTAAAGTCCACCAGCCTTCTCCTACCATGCCCCTTCACATATTTCTTGAAACAAGGACATGTGTTTCCAGTAAGGCCAAAGCAGAGAAGAGGTACATGTGAGCGTACCCTTCAACTTCCCGTTTCGGTGCAGATTCTGCACAGCTATTCTGGGAGTGCCGGAACTGTGCAGCAGAAGAGCATCAAACATTCAGGGGAATCCCCTTCGGTCACTTTTATTATTCTGGCAAAAAATTAGTGATGATGTGTCTTCTTATACACGGTACTGGGCAGTAGGGTGTTCCTTATTTTAAGTAAAGGCAGGAAATGAGTAATAGATTTCCTCTGCAGTCAAACTGGGGCTTGAGGCTGGCTGGTTGAGAGAGCTTTAGCCACTCAGTATTTCAGCTTTGTACTAAATGGGGAATAGCAACAATCCTTACTACTTTCATAATTTTTGGACATTTCAAGTTCAAAAATATTAACTACCTGTGAGCCTTATCCTGCACCTCTACAAGGAATATGCTGATTTCACCACCTGGGAAATTAAGGCAAAGACAGGTCTACAGAGACACATAAGACAGGAAGCCACTGCTTCCTCATGTGGCACTAATTCATTTTCCCTGTCATTTCCCGCTATTATGAAAACCAGTTCTGTTCCCCCACTGGTAGAAATTATAGGATCACTTATATATATATACATATATGTATGTATATGTAACTTTGATCAGAACAGATCCAGATGTCCTTGCGATAAACCCCCACCACCACCACCTGTGCTTTGTTTACATGAGGCATCCTCCTACCATTACTCGCACTGATGAAGCTACACAACTGTTAATAAGGTTTTAGTGGGGGAAAATGCTTTTGCAGGCAATGCTGCTGTTAGCTCACAGCACCAGCTCATGTTTAAGACTCCTCTTTACCTGAATGAGAGCAGCCCAGTTCCTGTGTGTATTTAACCTTCCAGCAATACTGGCAATGCTGGCTTTTTGCCTAGCAAGGCTGAAGAGCCACATCAGCCAACTTCTCCAAGTAGAAAGTCAAGTGAAAGGAAAGAATTAAAGCTAAAGAAGCCACCAACACAAACAGACCACACAACTTAATAAATAACGAACTAAAGAGAATCAGATAGATGAACAAATTCACAAACAAATTTGGAAAAAAATGAAATTGTTTTAATTTCAAAGGAATTTGAAATAATTAATGAACAAGGGTCTTAATTCCATTTGAGTAATGGCTACTTAAAACCAAAATGCAATAATATTCTACAGTAGAATAATAGTTAATTTTGACAGCATGGATTTGCTACTGTGACTCTACTTAAAACTCTCATTCTGTTTTATTCTTTGCTGGCAGACCAAACTTGTCTGTTGGGACTGGATTTGCCCCATTTTCCTCAGAAGGTCAACTCATGATAGAGAAGACAGTGCCAACTTCTCTTAAGTGTTTATACTGGACATGCTTTCCTGACACTGACTTCCCTTTCCTCAAACTCAAAACTTCAACACACTACCAGTATTTCTACTAAATAAGCATCACCAGCTTTCAGCTTCTTCCCATCATTGAAAAACCTCATGAAGCCCCTCAACTAACCTAAATCTCCTGTTGACCCACAAGCTTCCAATTAATCCTCATGCTTCACTAACCCCAAAACCTGGCTTACTCCCCCTATGCTAATGGTGTGGTGAATCTCTAGGTTACAGGAGACTATGGGGTCCAGCTACTCTTGCTTTCCAAATCATACTTTTGGTTCTCTCCTTTTGTAGCTGTCTTAGAAGGTGAATAAACAAACAGAAAGGTCACCCCCATTGACACACCATTTATGTATTTCTTACATAAAGTATTCAGTCACTTTAAATAAGAAAATACAGACGCATGTGCTGTCTCCCATCCACAGCAATGCAGACTGTGCGCACAGCCACTCTGCAGGGCACAGAGCCATGCCAAGGCTTTCTGGTGGTCAGAGGCACAAGAGGGAGATTGCTTCCAGAAAAACAAGAGCAAGAGCACATCTACCCCTATATGCACAAGCCAATGCATGCTGGAACTCCAGTGGACAAAAGCTGTTGTTTTGTATACAGTTTGCACCTCTCTGAATGACTACAATACGCAGAAGCAATGGAGAATGAGGCCTCCCCAGGAGCCCACTTACAACAGCACAAGAAGGTGATGTTTTCCCCAGCTAAGGAAAGTTCATTCAGGTCCTGTCTTCCTCCTGCCTTCTCTTTCAGCTTTGCATATGCTCACTGCACCATCAGAGTTCAGACAACTCATAAGATTCCACTGCTGAGGCTGTCTCATTGGGTTTTTGTCCAAATCCACAGACACTGCCCATACTTCAACATGGTTTTTCTTCTTCCTTAGTCTTCCTGGTATCTCTGGTTGGTTCTACATACTCAGACGTCAGATATTTCTGAGGAAAACCTGTTCTTCCACTGGCAATGCTCTGCCTTGTGTCAGCTTTCTTCAACTTTGACTTTAGTAGATTTTTTTGCTCTAGGCTGGTTCAGAGCTGGAGCTGCCAACCTGCCATTTCCTATGGCACTTTAAAGAAATACCTGCTCCCAAGCTGATGAACAAAAGCAGACATCTTTTTTCTGGATTTTCATCTATAAACCAAATTTCTAAATGTTTCTATTACACTTGCACCGACCATTTCTTCATTTCTTACTCATGGAGAAAAATTAAATTCAATATGCAAGACTTTAGCTCTGCTTAAAACATCCATGAACATTTCACAAAACATCAAAGTATCGATTTTATACTGTTTTTACTCAGTTATTGCTACTCAGCATTATCATACAAAATTGAGGGCTTAAAATAATTCAGCAGTGACCTATAAGAAATTCAAGAATTTCAGATTTTGAAGTGAAATTACAGAGATGGAAAACTGAATCTAATGAAGACATTCAAATGCAAAAGTAATGTGTGCTGTATAAAAAGCAATTCCTAAGAACAAGAACTCATGACTCAAAGACTGTGAACAGGTTTACAACCCCTTATGTCCCTTGGGCTGTCCAAGCAAGAACAGAATCACAGAATAACCCATGAAATACTTGATGTCAATTCAGTTTCACAAAGTAACGAAACACATGTTGACATCCTCGATATGGGATGAGGACTGTGACCCAGTATGTCATAAAAAAAACAACAGACCAGCCTAGTAGCACTGACATAATGTGGTAGTGGGGTGCTAGAAAGAGACTGAATTGGTGTCTCCTGCTCAGGTAACTGCAGTACACCTTCTCCATAGCATGGATGTAGTTGGCCCTTGGACATACTAATCAATAATCATGTCTCTCTCTATATTTATACATCATGGTGGGAAAGAGATAGGGAGAGTGATGAGGAGTGAGAGTATGGATCATTTTAATTTTGCCTCATAATTTTTTCTTGTAAATAGATTTGCATAGCCTTGTCTCCACTTCAAAGAGCTCATTTGAAAATCCACATCTAAAACTCATTTGAAAAGAAAGTTAGAAATTACCAGCGAAGCAGAAATCCTCAGTCTCACCACCATGCTGGTGTCATTTCCCCATCTGTACTGCTGACCCAGGTCTTTTGGGTTGTTTTTTTCCTTCCCCCTTCTCACATTGTGAGCGCTTGACTGTGGCTGCTAGTCAAACATATCCTCCAGGCTCCCAGTGTTGCTTTATAACTAAAAGCCAGAGATGAGCAGAACCTGCCCCAGGAGTTCTGCAGGGGCCAGTAAGATGAGCACCTCATTTTAACAGATTAATTTTGAGTAAAATTTTTAAAAAAAAGAAAAAAAAGAAAAAGTGAGATTGAGGAATTGCCAGAAGGAATTTTCAGTTTCCAGTAGTCTTGTCTACTAAACAAACACAAGCCGAGCACCAGGAACACACAGTTATAATGTCTGAAGAAAAATCACTCAAAAAAAACCTTTCAAGGGTGATTTCCCTCCGGGGCTAAATACCAGCATCACAAAGCACATCAACTTTTGTGATTTCTTACCACAAGTCTAGCAAGACTGAGTCTTTTTCCTGAGTCCTTAGTTTCTGGAAGCACCTAGTTCCATAGAAGTATCAGTTTCCATTAAAAGAAACAAAAAATTGCCAATGGCCTGTGTTTGCAAGATTACGCCTGCAAAGTTGACATGAAATTTAAGTAATACAGGACTTATGTTGTCCCTTTAGAAGTACACTGACCTGAAAGTTCAGGTACTACCAAGGTCCCATTTTTTAAAAGTATTTTCTTAAGTTCCAAAAACTTTTATATTGTTACATTTTTCTCTTTTTTTGGTTAACTACAGAATTGCAAGCAGCCAGAAACATTAGTAATTCCTAAAAATAGCCATCCTATCCTCTTTCCCAAATTTAGAAATATACATCATTTCTCAGGAAAATGAAGAATTAAAGCATTCACTAAAATAAAGGTGGAGCATCCTATTTTTGCCTTTTTAGTAAGCACTTTTTTTTTTTCCCTCTTGACTCTCCTTTTCATCTTCATATCCCTAATCCTCATTTCCTCACACCTAATTTTACTCTTGGGAGTAACTGTCACCATCACTCGCATTGTCCAGCTCTTTTCAGTTTTCCCTCATTTTCAGTTCATTCATCCATTGCTTCCTTCCACTTCAAGCTCCTTCTCCCCAGCTCAGCTTTTCCCTAATAAAACTGCCTCAGAGAAGCACACTTCTCTAGTTCAATTTAGGTCCCACTTCAATGATCATAAAAGGGCATAACTGTATAGCTAGAGAAAAAAAAATATTGAGACTATTAGAGCTGATAAGGAAAAAAATGTGGGTGACTAATTTATGTATAAAATAAGGTCAGACTCAGTTGGCAGCCTGATGCAAAAGAAGAAACAAACATTTCTGGAGATGTAAAAGGGCTACTTCAACTTAAACTATTTCGATTTTTCATTTCCAGAGGCTTTGCCTAAAAATTATTTATTAAAACAGATCCTCAGTAAGGTTTTGAAGGATTTATGATCCTAAACACGAAAGAAAGCTTTCACTTTTGATTCTGTAAAATAACTTCTGTTCAGCTCAAACAAAAGACCTTCCCCTTACCCCCTCAAAAAACCCTTCTCCAAAATGTTTTTAGTTGATGTGAAATAACTGTAAACCTCACACCAATCAGCAAACTGAAAAATCTACTTTTGTGTAAAGTGTTCTAGATCCCTCTGGGATGAAGAGCACTGTATCAGCCCTAGAAATAATTAACCAACATTTAAGGAATGCCAAATGAGCCTCTGCATTATGCATTAGAGCTCCCTAACTTCCAAACACTATTAATGTTAAGGGAACATCTGTGACTCCAATGGATGAAAAATTACTCCCCTTTTTCTAAATATTTCCTTGCCACTGTGCCATCCTTTGATCTGCTGCCTTCCTACCAACAACATCTTCTTCCTTCTTCCTGGCATTTTTGGCTTATGGGACAGTGGCATCTTTGCCAACATCCCCTTGACAAAACTCTACCCAGCTCTCTGGAAACATCTTATGATGCCCACCTCCTTTCTCCACCCTTTTAGGGAAAACACAACACTACACGGACGATTGCTGGTGTACCCCTACTCATCGTTCATTTTCCTCCTCTCCTTCCTCAGGTGTCCTCCCATCCCACACCAGCACACTGTAGACTTCCTTCAATCACGCTGCCAGAGCATGGGGGCTGGGCTTGGCAGCTAGCCAAGCCACAACCTGAGCAATTCCAGCAGAAACCCCACATTTCCACAGTCATGCAGCCAATGATGCACTTTCAGGTCCTTCAATGAGTTTGTGCTTTGGCAGCTAGCTTCATGACAACCCAGCCTGGAAACCTCAACTTAAATAAAAATGACCAGAGTGCTAGACTTTTGTTTCCCTGAACAATCAACAGGCCAGCGTCCATACCTCACACATTTACTGATGTAAATTCAAATAATTTAAGCGTTAATTTCCAGTCTCATTTCTTACTCTACCTGCTGCCAAAGCTCAGTAAAACAAAAGCTATACTTACCAGGTCCAGCTCTTAACTGTTTGTCCCTTTACATCCCTTTCCTCTGCTCTTGCAGCAGACATGTTTGGTGATCTGGTTAACTCTCCCCGCCCTCCCTCTCTCACAGATACCCTCCACCCAAGCCACTTTGAGCAGATGAGTAGAAAATGCTGTCCCTGAACGGAAGGAAATTTATTGTATAGCCAGTAATTATAAATTAATATTACCAATTCCATGGAGGGCAAAGAAATCTCTGTTAAAAAATCAAAGAATGAAAGTGCAGCCCTTTGTGTAAAAAGGAGAGGTAAAGGTAGTATTTCTAATTGAAAATTAAAGCAAGAAGCACAATACTAGCAAAGTATATTTATTGTGTTAACGTACCATTTGTCTTCTGGGCAAGTTACTAAAGGTCATTTGTTCTTCATGGCAAGTGTTAAAAATAGTTTATGTTGTGGGTCTAACTTAAAGGAACAATGTCAAAACCCTCAGGCCCAAAATGACCTTTTTATGCCAACATAGAGATCTAAATCTCTTACTGAGGATAGTGGTGATGTTTGCATTTCACTCTCTCCCCCTCCCTTCTCCTCCTAACCCCACTGCCTTCCACATGAAGTACCTCACCACAGAAGACAGCACGGACTGCAAAGTTAACATGCTCACTCCACACCTTGTGCTGCGCATCCCTTGCCCTCCCCATCCTGTCAGACACCCAAGACAAGCAGCTTGCTGATGTGCCTGGTTCCCAAACTGCCCTCCAACCAAGTAAAAGGTAGTGCATTTGTGAGGGAAAGAAAAGGGAGGGTATGGTATGAGACCTACCCTCACCTCCCAGAAGAAAAGGAGCACAAGCTGCCATGTGTTCTACAAGGTAGGACATGATGACATGGTCAGTTCTTGTTTCAAAAAACCTAGGAAGATGATGTTTTCCTGCCTAAACAGACTCTTGGGGTCACATCTGCTTCTCTCAGAAGGGCCTAGCTGTAACAGAGGAAGGATCAGTTAAGGTGATGCCAATGAAATAAAAAAATACATTCATGCATGATAGACACACAGAGAGACAGACATATATATATATATGGATTTAAATATGAAGTTCAAGGTTCTGAATGGTTGCAGACTGGCAAAACACCTGGAGCCTGATGTGATAATTTAAAAAACAGCCCATCTTCACTAGTGCGCAGATGCTCTCTCTAAAGTGTAAGTGTAAGACCAATGTGGTGGCCTCGATCTCCTGCTTGGTGCTGTCACATTATCCTCAAGTCTATTTAGTCTGAGCATATTGTGAGCTCCTGAAGATGTAGGACCCAAAAAGCCACTAAATAGCACTTCAGAAGAAGGAACTACAATATACGCATCGTGGAACTGTGAACACCATTTCACTTCCAAGGAGACAATCCTGCTGCACTGGGCGAGGCTGCATCACTGCTGCTTGTGTTACTACCACTCTTTTGTGGGTGAAGAGAGACTTTCTGTCTCCACAACCATCATTCCTACGCTTCTGAGCCATACCTGTGATTTCTGACGTACGATACATCACATACATGAGATACATGAGAATATAGGCAACATGTCACGTTCTCCTACCCACGCATTCCCCACAGGGTTCCATGGAGAAGATATGCCTTTTCCAGCCTGAATTCCACAAGGTGAACACCTTCCATGAACTAATACAGAGCAGGCTTAACATAACCTTTAAGAAGGCACTGAGCACTTTGCAGGATTTAAATGCAAAAGCCTCAAAAAGGCAAAGCTCATTTTCCTGAATTCCCAGCTCTGGCTGCCATTTGTGACAGACTTCACACATTTATGTGCTGCCCTGTCACATTTGGGTGGCAAAAAAATGGCAAAGTATAGATGCCGTGACAAGTAGATGAGACATGTTTTTCCTCTTTAGTGTTCTTAGGCTCAGATTTCCCTTCAACACATAGAGCAAGAGAAAAAACCCTTGGGGCAGAGAGAAACAGTTTAAGAGTTTAGTTACTTGGTAATTGTGAAAAGGATTTTAAAAAATTAAAAATTAAAATGTTATGAAATATAGAGCAACCTTGGCCTTGCTGAAATTCTAAGTGGAGACTTTCACATGTGTAATGTAATAAATAAAAATATGCACAGGCATATATTTTAATGCATATTTTTACACATAGATCTTATGAGTGAATTTCTGTATGCGATGCATGAACTATATTAACAGTTCAGAGAAGACTATGGCTCCTACCTAATCCAATATTTATTTTCCCTAATGTAAGGATCCAAGAGCAAACTAGTTACCTGGCTATCTAATACACCCTCTTGGAAGGTGATGGGAAATCCAGCTATATTTAATACTAGCCATACAAATTTAAAACAACAACAACAACAAAAATCCCTACGAAACAAACCAACTGTTGTGGTTTAAGCACAGCTGGTAACTCGGTTAGTACTCAGATGGGAGACCGCCTGGGAATCCCAGGCGCTGTACACTTTTGCCTTCCAACATGGGGCACGAAGCGATGAGATAATGACAGATCTGACCAGAGTGTGTCTGACTGCATTTGTGATAAGCATTCACTGTTTCAGAATAATAGTAAGTTGTCACAATATTGATTTATTTACTGTCAGAGTTGTTGCACTTGGTCTCAGGGTTTCAGCAAGTCGTACCTTACTTGCAGGCAGTATTTGCTGTTTTAGCATTTATCGACTTTGGGGCCTGGGCTAAGGTTATTGTTTTGCTGTACTTCATGGTAATGACTTGTAATACAATAGACTCATTGATCATGAAACTGGTCTGGCTTGCGTTCCCAGTGTGGTCATCACCTCTACACTATGGGAGGCATATAATGGAATTTTTTAGCAATTACACATCTTTTTTTTTAATCCTCAAGGGATCAACCTATGAAGGAGCCATTCCTCCACACACTCCACGCCCCCACCTGGCTATTTACAGCAGCATTTGAGAATTCTAAAGGTTTTGGATGTCCTTTGGATACCCTTGAAACCTGCCTGCTGCTTTTGCTGGGGATCAGCATGTTGCCACAAATACTGCATGTGTTTTACCTACAGCCATATCACCTTGAGAATGCCCTCGAAAGTTAAGCAGGGTCGGGCTCGGGTCTTGTCTAAGGTCAAACAACTATCTAACAGGACCACCAAGAGATTTTCCCCAAGGCTGGACAGTCATGAGTGGCAGGGTGTGTGGGATCGTAAGGGCGACCACCTGGGCTAGTGGGGCCCTCCAGCACTTTGGAACTTCATCCCTGAACAAGTGCAAAATCCGAAAAAACTAGTAAAGCACTTAAATGAGTTGCACTGTCATCCCGGCAATACCAGAGCGGGACAAATTATGGCAATATGCTGGGGCTTGGCCTACGCCTACAGAGCCCTGCTCTGTAAGGAGCAGGAAAAAGATAACTCTGGATCTGATGGCAAAGAAACAGATAACGCAGCCGACTCAACCACCAAGCACAGAAGTTACACCAACTGTGAAAACAGACACTGCAGCCACTCCAACCCCAGTGAAAGACACTGCAGGTGCTCCAACCCTATGGTTGAGTGCGGGAGATTTAAGCAGCATATCATATCTGCATCAAGTCCGAAAGAGTTGTGACTCTTGCTTTGATTTTTCACTTGATGGTGGGTATTAATGTTACAAGAGAGGCACTTTGCTCGCAGATGGAAAATCTCTCAAGGCCCCCACAATGCCTCTACAAGAAAAGACATCATCAGACTTTTCACGGTTCATTGCTTGGCTCACAATGTATGAAATATTGCCACGTAAAATACATATAAAAAAATAAACCTACAATTACATTTACCACCACCTCTACCCCCACCTCCCCCAACACACTATTTTCTTTTTGTAATGAGTATATGCACTTTCGTTAGCCAAAAGCAAGTACTGACACACAAGATTTAAAGTCAGAGTTACCACTTGGGTGGCATTCTCTTGACTCACACATGTCGCAGGATTTCCTCGAATGGGCGAATTACAGACTTTGGTAAATTCTCTCCCACACAGCTGCGGTTAACACCAAGTATCTAATAGGAACTCTGACCTTAATCAAGGTTCAGTATGGAATTTTAATTTTACCTTAATCTCCTGTGTCTGTTTCAAAGCAGAATTTCCAAGTGAAATTGAAGGGCTGAAAATAGGTTATTTTAAATTGTGAGATATTAAATATTCAACTGAAATCCTGGCTCCTTTGAATTCCACAGCAAATATCCCATTCACTTCAACACTGCCAAGACTTTTACCATGGAGAATAGCCTGGAATTCAGTTTGTAAAGGTGAAGCAATAAAAAGACTGAATCAACTCCCACTGAAGTCCACGGACAGACTCCTATTCATAGCAATGAAGTGGATCAGACTCCAAGCCCATCTTGGCAGAGCTAGAAGCATACCCTCACAGATAGTGAAAGAATTGTTGTAAATGCCAGACAGAATTAGGAAATACAAGAACACCCAGTACTTTATACGGTGTTTTACAAGAAGTTCAAAGCTCTAAACTGGACATAAAGTTAAACAAATTGCCATTAGATTAAGAATCAGTCATTTCAATGTATTAAAAACCCAAGCCAAGTTTCTCAGTAATGCCTGAAGTAGGCAAAGCAGAATAACAATTTACTTAAATTAAACCTGTAAGAGAGAGAGACAAAGACTGAAAATAGAATAATCTTGGGGGGTGGAGGGAACCATAACAGTAAACTAAAGAAGTAACTCTAGCTTTCAGCGACAGCTCCACGATTTCATCTATGTTTTGGCTTCTATGTACTCTGTAGTGAATCACGCTGTATTGAAAAATGACAAATGCTCACGACCGGATTAGAAAGAATGATTCATAACTCACGTTGCCACGAAAAATGTTTGCAACACAGAATTAGGTTTCTGACCTTGGCCTATTAATTTAATCAAAAACACAGAAACAGCCATCAAGGATATTTCACATAGACTGGCTTTGCTTGCGAGGGTTTCCCTGTGGCACAGTAGACTCTGCTGTTGTGTTATTTGTGGGACCTGCTCTTTGATGATATTAGTAGGACTGCATTCAAACCTGACCAAGCAAGTGGCCACACACTTGGAATTTGTTTATTGCTTTTTACCCTACTCTCCGTAACAATTTAATCGCTCTGAAAAAACTCATTCTAGATAACAATGGCTACAGTATATAGTTGACACATGATAGCAATGAAAGGAAAAAAGATATGGAAGGAGGATGGATTGAAGAAAGGAAAAGGGGCAAAACACTACGAATGCCAAGTCAATTGTTTGTATCTGATAAAGAAATACACGATCCCTATGATGATCTAATATGTATGTGCAAAGAATACTTCTTCCGGAACATGCTGTGAACAGCAAGTAAACTCTTCCATCTGGGATCAGTGCACTGGTTAAAGACCACAGAGGGACCATAAACTCAAAGCTGCCTATAAGACAGGGAAAGCAGAGATCCCGTGCACTTCGTCTGCACTGAACAGCAGTATGATCCACGCAGAGCCCTCTGCAGAAAGATTGGTGAAAGGCAATTTCATCTGATGTAAAGGTGGGCAAAGATATAGTACAAGAGAATTTTCCAGGGGCATCGATATAAATGGGGGTTACACAGTAGGTCCACACATCAGCTTGGGAACTATTCATAGAATCATAGAATATCTCAAGTAGGAAGGGACCCATAAGGATCACTGAGTCCAACCCCATGTTCCTCACCTGCTTACCTAAACTAAACCAGATGACTAGGAGCACTGTTCAGATGTATCTTGAACTCTGACAGGCTTGGTGCTATGACCACTTCCCTGGGAAGTCTGTTCCAGTGACCAACCACCCTCTCAGTGAAGAATCTTTGTAACGTCCAACCTGAACCTCTCCTGACATATTGCAACAAAAGAGAGGCTGTGAATACAATCCAGAGGTTTATTTTATTGTTTCACGCTTTTTGCTGGTACCTTGGTTTCCAGTTTTGTAATCAAGAACATTACTCATTGCTCCTTAAATCAGAAGGACATGTTCTTCCTGTCAAGCTCATCTAACATTTTAAAGCAAGTGTAGGTCAAGCTGGTAATTTGGATACTTTCACTTTCCTTGAAGGTAAGAAGTACATACAGAAGTACCGCTGCAGACAAAGATTTTGAGAGCCTGAAGCATGTGACATGTGTAGAATCCCAAAAACTCAATACATCACCACTCAGCTGAGAAACTCAAAACAAACGCCCAGAACTATCAAGGACGTTAACACATAAAGAAGACTCCTCCAGCACACTTTCATCAGCAGCCCTGGTTAAGGCAAGGGATAACCTTGTAGCTGGTTTCTCCATGTTGACTCCCTACACAACTGGACACAAGCCCAATTTCCCATGAAAGAGATGGTAGTACACACTGGTACCCAGAGCGAGACAGATGTAGGCAGCCAAGTATCCCATCTGAAGAATCTACTGAAGGAGAAAAAATGAAAATTGTAGAACTCCATAAAAGGAATGTACCATGCTAACAAAATCAACCAGAAAGGGCATAGAGGAAATGCAAACAGCTAAGAAGGAATCTGAAAAGCACATGTTTGAAGAGCTTAAAAAAGGAAAGAAAAAGGATAAGCCAGCCTTCGATTAGATTTAAATATTGAAAACATTTCCTTTTCTCAGCGACAAAACAAATTTTAAGAAACAATTCAGTCAAACAATTTTGAATTAAAAAATGGCAAGAGGAAAATGGTAAACTTAATTCAAAATGTAAGCAAGATCTTCAATTACAATTGTTTGAAATTCCTACCTCTGGACCTGAAGGAGAGTATCAATGCATTTTGTGTTCACTTTTCTGAATGTTGATATCCAGCGAAGGCAAGGAAGGGTACCCTCTCATCTGCTAAGTGCACTTGACAAAAACAAATGAAGACACACAAAAGAAAACAGAAAACTCCTCCCTGTGCATAATGGAAAAGGAAATGATGAAGGAATAAGTTGTTTATTTGGGGACCTGCATCTTTTGAGCAGCAACCTGGCAGCTGTTGCACTGACTGCTTATATTTGAGACTAACCCCTACTGCGACAGTGGTGGATTGCATATAGGGCTCATCATTAGACTTCTAGGCTGAGGATTTCTAGACATTCAGTCTGTGGCAAAGTTCATCTGCCTCTGAGGTAAATGAGAGCTTTAGCATTTAATTCCATGGCAGCAGAGAGCAATCATGAGCGCTTTTAAATCAACATCCCTATTACAAAACAAGACCAGAAACACCCTCTGATAACTGCTCTAAAAAATGGCAGAAAAAAAAGATGTCTGCATAAACCATTCAGAGGAACTGGTCCAGAGTTCAGACCATTTCTCTGCTGAAATGGATGTCTAATCTGTCTTCTAAGAGCTCTGGGAGGACATTTCTACAGACCTTCCAGACTTCCAGCACTATCTGTAGTGGGATCTTAGTATCAGATATGGCTGGGAGAAATGAAAATGATGAAAATATATGAAATGCAATAGAGAGGAAATAAATGTGAGCTACGCAGGCTCTCCCCACATGTAGTCACTACACATTATTTAAGTTTGAAATAGACTGAATTGCTGGCTATCTGGACATACTCACTGAGCAGCTGCTGAACCACCAACAATAAGGAAAGATCTATTTGAAGGATGCTGATTTTAAGCAGCAGCAACTTTGCTGCTTTAACATATAGGGAAATGAAAAGGGAAGAGGAGGACTTTGTTATTGTAAATTTTCAAATTACGAACACATGCAAGTGTTTCACATGAGCACAACATAGAGTTGTTTTCTTAGCTCAAAAGCAATAAGAAATGAGGATAGAATCCATTATCAATACCCACTATGTATCCCTTTTAGATGTACATATTTTATCAGTCTCATTTTCAAAACATACTTTTGCCACAACTAATGCGGGCAGAATGTCTTTTTAATTAATTAGGGGTAAGAAAGCAAATTCTAGGATGATGCCATCAAAAGCAGTCACAGCCGATTTAGTTTTGCTGGCATGGAAGTCACTGGAGATTTCAACACCGACTGCAGATACAGTGGAATTCAATTAAGGCAAGGACTTTGGGACAGTGCAAGAAATAATAGATGCAATAGCACCCAGCCTCCTTTGTAAGCAGTCCTACAGCAGTTACCAGAGCTAGGAGCAAAGTATGGTGCTACTCTGTCCGTATTTCGCTAGCACAGCCTCACTCTGAGTAAATAATACCATATAATAATTCTTGGTTGAGAATTCATAATACTGAAGGTTCCAAATAAAAAGGGAAAGAGAAAGAAGTCTCTAAAACAGCCATTTACAGTTGTGCACCGTTAAAATCACACCTAGTAAAACTGCATGAGGTAAAGCTAGTAATAATAATAATCTGAATTAAACTAAATAAAATCTGTCAGAATGGAAAGAAAACAAATCCAAAGCCTTGACATCAACATAAAACCAGAATTCTGCCCATTCCCTTCATAATGGCTTTTCTATTGAGCTTAGTTCTGACCTTCTATTACCTTCCCAACACTGAATATTGCTTTTCAAAATTCTTCATGTCTTTGCTACTCCTGCCATTATTCTCACACCTACTGTTAATGGCTGTTAGCCGCTGTTGTTCCAAGGTGCACAGTAGTGTTGTACCTTAAAAAAGAGGCAAGAACGTAAGTACTTTGAGGGGGACAAAGGAGATCAAAATGTTTCACACTCTTCCTTCTAGAGACTAAAGCCACACTTTGGTATAAAATTAAATAGAGTAATTAAACAAATAAATAATGGTTTAATAAATATGCTGGGAGACTAAAAAGCATGAAATCAGTTTTCTGCTGGAAGGGAGGGAAAAAGGATAATTTTATATGACTTGACTGAACTTAAATAGACATTGTCCTGATCCTGTAATTGTTCCATGCTCAGACCATCTATTGAATTCAATGGGAGCTCCAAAACCAGATCAATTAGAGGATCAGAGTTGTTTGGGAAAGGCCTGCCCATCACTTTGAGAAAACAAACCAGACAGACACTGAAAAAGAATGCAAGCCCATAACTAGTCTACAAGATTAAACAAAACGAGGCTATGCAAATCCTACAGCCCATAAAAAAGCACACAGACATGCACAACCCTAATGATGCCTCCTAAAACCAGGTCTTGCTCACACGGCTTTGTCACTAACTTCAGTCTGAGAATGAGCTTTAGTATGAGTATGACAAGGCTTCAGGAGGAACAGTAAAAGTACTGACAATACGTTAGGTATACTAATTTAATGTGCAGTACATGTTTAAAGCCTACTGGATCAGCATAGAGTCCAAAACCAAAGAAGGCCTTTCAGAGTACAATTCTGCCCCTAAGCAGAGGCGAAACTCTGGCTCTGGTCCAGAGCAACGAAGACCAACACACAAACAAAGTCTGCTTCCAGGCTTGCAGCTGGATCCTAGTGGATAAATCCCTCTGCTTCTGTGGAGCCCTGCTGGTTTCAGTCCTGTAAAAGCACAAAGACCTAACTGCAAGATCTGGACCCTTAATTCCTAAGAAATACTGTAAGAGCTATTTTAAAATGGGGATCATAAAGGAGAACTTATAAAAATACTTTGTTTCTTCTCCTGTTGTTTACAAATGACATCCAAATGTACAATCATTAATCCCTTATCAGTATTTCCATCCTGCATAGTCTTTTTTTGTGAATCAGTTTTACACAAGAGGAGCGTCTCATAAAGTCTCACCTAGCTTTTTGTTAAAATCTCCAAGGAATGATACTCATACCCCCGCATACTGCAGTACAACAGTAAGCAGTCTGATGTAGGATAGCCTTTAGCTCTAACTTAAGCAGTCAAGATCTTAATTTGCTTTACAATGGCAGCTGGTTCTGCAAATATAAGTCTAATTATAAAATGCAACAATGACATTTAGCATATTGGTTTTGTTTTTTTAATGGCAGTAGAAGTCATCAAGTAGTTCAAAACCATTTCAACTCCAGGAAGCAAATACTCACCACGAAGACAATCAGCAGCTACATGCCCCAAAACTCACAATCACACAAAACAGATTCCAAAAGGACTTCAAGGGGTTGTCCAAAGAGTCATATGAAGCCACAAAAAAAAACCCCATCAACACACTTCTCTGGCATTTATCAGGACCATATACCCAGGGAGAGACTGAGACGGTGATTCTTTCTGTGATGGATCTTCTCAACTCCTTGCAGTTTACAGCTAACAGACTTTCCAAGTACCCCATGACAGCACACTGAAGTTGTATCTACATTTTTGTATTCAACTGCCCCAGTGGGCTTTTTTTCCATCTGACCGCTCTCTAACACAATTCTACTTTAGGCCATCCATAACCTCCTGTGGCAAAGTTTCACAGTTCTATAAAAAAAATACCTGTCCCTACTGGATCCGACTATATTTGTGCCATTTGAGACAGAATGAACACCCACAAGTGATTATACAAGTACAATTTGAGTATATCACTTTTAGTCCAATGATTCTAAGACAGATTAGTAGTTAGCAAAATATGTTCATTACTTAGTAGAAACCTTACAACTTCCCAGCAAAAACTCAGGCCCCTGGACAACAAACTCAAGGCTACTGAGAATCACTTGCTTTTCCCAGCTAGCATTCACAGGCATTTTGAAGTAGTCCACAGTCATTCAGCATTCATTGAAAAGGCTGGAAAAAGGACTCCTGTAACAAGACTGTACCTTGCTGAAATAAAAGAATTGGCAGAACTTCCCATTTTAAAAACAGTGCTTGCCAGTGGCACTAGTTCTGATTATTATGTCTTAAAATGGACAAATTGGAAAGATTCTCTTTCCTTTTACTCCTATACTCAGAAGCGTGGGATACATTTACATGACATCTGGGAAAAAATACTCTGCAGTTCATAGAGGGCATTAATGTGAAATGGTAAATGGTGCAGAGATCATTTACTCATATTTACTTCTTTCCTTAACACAAGACACACAGCTAAATGACATACAATCTATTTAAAACTAAAACACTTTTTCAAGAAATATAAAAATATCCAGGCACTCTGCAACATATAATTAACTTGAGAAACTAGCTAAAAGAGCTTGGCAGGACTCAAAAAGATTAATGCATATGTGGATGAAAACATTCATGCTTGCATTCAAAATAAAGTCTCCTCCTACAAGTCAGACCTTGTATTCAGCTGTGGAGTCTTTACTCCACAAAATCACTACTGCAAAGCCTGGTACCACTCACCATCAGCCACAGAGCACATGTGAGGCCAGGCGCAGAAAACCCTCAGCTCTTGAGCCCTTGCAGGGAGAGAGTGTGCCAAAGTGTCTCTGGCAACTGAGCAGCTCTCCTTCAGAGTGCCCATCTGAGGTATGCGTGCTGGAGTTCACATGGCCAGGCTGTGTGGAGAAAATCTGTACAACCATACTTCTGTCTGTTCAGTGCCTAATCCTCAGCAGTGTTTGGCATGATTGGTGTCCCAAACAACCTGATTTAGCTTTAAAAGAGGTTCTAGCTTCAAAGCTGGCCTTGTTTTTAATGTGGGGTTGAGTCATATGCCCTCCACAGGTCCCTAAAATATTCCGTGATTCTACGAGTATCAAGAAGCCAACAGAAAAAAAAGATTATTAAAACAAAGAAACAGAATGCACTGTACATGCTAAAGAAGGGCAGAGGATTATTGACTGAAATGTTTGTGACTCACTATTGTATTTCCAGCAAAATACCTATTCCCAGAAGAGGTATAATCTTAGGAAACATTCACAGGTATTCACTGATCTGTTAGAGAAACATAACACAGGAGGGACAAAAAGGGATCACTCAAGCCAGCTTTGCAGCTCTCAGAAGCAAATAATATTCACTGAGAAACAGAAAAGAATAACCTTTATTGCTTAAATAAGTATACTGGACAACAACTCCTTTCCATACTACCAGACACAGAGCAGTGGGAGAATAAACACTAATCTAAAAATATGCACACAGTTTCAAAAGGGAGTGGCTTCCTTCTCCCCTCTCCAATCACTGCTGCTTAACAGGGTGAATTTGGTTTCCAGTACAAAATGAGAGCAAAATCACTTCAAAAAACACAGTTGGGGTTTCATTTATCTGAGTTTGTATCCACCTTGAAGAGTGGATTACAAACCCAAGCAACCTGAGCCTAAGGCTAATCAAAATGCAGTGGAATTGCAATATAGCTAAACATCACTGCTGTTCCTCTCACTTCGTCTTTTCATTCTGCACTGAAGATAGGATTACGTGCAGGTGAGAAAGGGGAAAAAAACCCAAACCTGTGACTATTTAAAGAATTAACTTCCAGCATAGCAACTTGCAGAATATCTGTGCTCCTGAGGATGATTATATTACCACCAGCGAGAGGGGAGATGAAAAGAATGAAAGCAGACTATCAGAAGTAAAATTCTGGCATGCAATGGGGTCATCTGAAGTGGTAATCAAGTACCTCAGATTTTGAAATTACCAATATTTATTGTGCACATATCTGCAAAAAAAAAGAAAACACACATAAAAATAGTAAAAATAATTTCTGAGAGTATTAGTTCAGGTCAATAATTGCATACTGCCTGCAGTAGGCTAGACCTCAGCTGCAAGATCAGAATGAGGAAAACTTCAGGTATATGTGGCACCAGAAGGGAACATGACAGAAGAAGACACAATGAGGTTTGGAATGGTTAGATGAGGAGGCTGATACACCAAAATCTGTGCAATAGAAACTCACGCATAATGTCAACGGTGGTCTAGAGAAGTTTTTCCAGCCCTGACTGGAGTAATGCTCAAGTTCATTTAAATATCTGATCCTTCATTCCTTGCTTTTAAGAAATGCTACAAAATTTTAAGTACCTGTCATAATCTCTTAAGTAAATAAGGCAGGTTATTTAGAAAATTATAACAGGCCTGACCACACACTCTTTTCACAGCTACAAGTATTTTCCTTTAGTCTGCCTCACAAATTGGGCCCTTGGTCTGACAGCCCATATTGAACTCATCTGAACATAGTAGCATCAATTAAAAAGCAACATGAACTTTTGGAAGAGCATTCACCTTCCCCACAGGCCCCATCATTGCCTATCTCCAACCTATACACCTTACTCCAGCTCCACTGAGCTCTGCATGAGGCACGCAGCTCAAACCCTCCCACAACTAGCAGGATGAGGAGCAAAGAAGCTGCGAGGCGGCTACAAATCATCCAGGCTACAACTCTTCCAGGCCCCTTAGTTTTATCAACCAAGAGATATCCCCCTTCAACTGCTACTCTGATACGAGTCCCACACATGCTGCTTGCTTCCAGCCCCACTGTTCTTGCTACCAGCACAGACAACACTGGGCATCCCCTGGCACCTCCCAATGGGACAAGTGTGGAGGCCGTGGCGACAAATATTTTTTTACTGATACTAAAATCTGAGGCAGATATTACTTTGCATTTAAGGCAAGTAATGGTACTTTTATTGCAGGTCAGATTATTGTTCCCCAGCTAAGAAATACAAGGACTTGGATGCAGGTTTCCTTCCCACAAAGGTTTTTGCCATTTTGGAAAGGGCTGTGGGTCCAGCCCAGCCCTGTCAATGGGGCCACATACAAAACACAGCATTTTCCTGTCCTAACAAAAGGAGTATGAACCTTTGAGAGTAGTCATTAAATTATTATGCTTTAAACAAAAACAAAGTGCATTGTTTTTCTCCACTTGTGATTTACCAAAAATTAATTTGAACACCACTTACCCACTGGTGACACATTCTGGCCCAAACATATTTTTGTGTGAGAGATGACAAGAAGATCAGCAGCAGCTTACCTTCCCCATGACCTTTCTTTACATGCAGTTTAGGAACAATTGGCACTCAATCCTGCAGCTACGCAGGTGGTGATGTAAGACAAGGAAATTATTGCTGCCAGAGTTATTGTGAAGCCAGCTGCCACCACGGGGATCTCAGACAAAATGCAAGCAATGCCACCTTCATAGCAACTCAGTGGTGACCAGCACACCAAACATTCTCGGGGACCACACAGAGCACTGTGAGCACCAAGTACCTTCCCCCAGACATTTGCTATGCCTCTGTGTATCACAACCACCTACATGGTGCAAAGTAAAAGGTAAAATAGGAAATTACAGCAGTTGTCCACACTCTACCAAAGTACAGGGCCAAGAAACTTTCTACATGATAGCAAAGAAAGGGTAAACATGGCTCAGAATGATAGCAATTCCATAAGAAAGTTCCAGTCCATGAGCTGTCCCACATATTCAAAGAGGAGTACTTACATACTGAAAGTTGGGTGTCTATCTCTGCTTGACTTTATCAGTGCCAAAACCCCAAAGAAACATGGTATATGAAAATCTACCATGTGGTGTACTGAAACCATATGTGGTCAAGACTTGTTAGGACCTACTACGTTCCAGTGACATATAATATGCACATTTAGTATACTAACCTCTTTCAAAAATAAATTCGTTTTAATTCTCCTTTGTTTAGTAATCAGTGCTTATGCTAAATTTAAGTTAGACCAGGAAAACAGATTATCTCTTAGCCAAATCTGACTCTTAATGGTAAACTTATTGACTTGAAAAATTAAAAAGAGCCTTGATCTGCAGCAACATGCCTCATTTTTCCTTTGGTTTGTGTGGCGCCTTTCAAGTGATACAACTTTTTAAATTAGTCTCATTAAATCATTATGGAATATAATTACATAGTACCAAATAGCTCTTTACCCACCATAAGGTATCCACAGTGGTGTCAAATATTTTATCTTATTGACAGCTTACTATAAAAAGGCATTAACCTTTAGCTGATCTATCCTCACATTTGATTATTATCCACTGTGGCGCATTGCAAGGAGACAGGGTTTCCCTGTGCATTGCTTTCCTCAGACTCCACCTTAGCTCCTCTGCTGTTTTCAGTGTAAATGAATGTGTGAAGCTATTCTAATATGCTCTGAAGTCAACAGCCAATGGAGAAGAATATGAGCCACACGCCTTTAAGACTGTATCTCTGTTTTTAGTATGTGTTTTTGTTTTAATTGGGCGTTTTGGTTTAAATCCTGCTTTCTGACTGATGAATTTTTCGATTAATGCAACTCATTTTCAGCTTGGTATTTTGCCTAGCTCCCTTCAAATTGAAGCAATTATAGAAAAAATTAAGTGCTCCAATAATTTTAAACCTCTCTACACTCTGTAATATTATCACTGTACTTCACTTCTTTTTTAAAGGTGCAAGCTCTTCAGGAGTGCTTACTATTCAAGCACATACAGTCTATGAATTGATTAAATACTACCAGACAATTTTAAATCTTTATGAGAGCTTTGGATTTGCAACACTGAAAGCAAATGCTGTGCTGAACTCAGATGCTATGACATGGTACGCCCCAAACAAAAGAAATACCAAAATTATTTTCAAAGACCATCTCAGGCTTTATATACACAACAGCAGGGAAAAAAAGCCTCTTCACAACTGAAGAGTGAACTCCTTCTGCTCAGATTATGAGCCAAAGAACTTAGGCCAAAGTCCTGCCAGACATACGCGTAGACGGCTGTATGCATAGCCTCATCGACTTCTATCTTGCTATGAGAGCACCAGTAAAGGTCCTTCTTTTGCAGAACAACTTGCACAGCTTGGGTTTTAATGAACACATATTTCACTTTGAAGAAAACCCACCAGATGCAGACAGAAACACTCATCTGAGGGGCTGCAGAGATTTGAAACTACTACAGAGTTTTGAAATTACTGTCTTCGCAGTACAGCATTCAGACTTTTGCCACTCTTATGTCAGGAGTTCATATGGTATGATTAAATGAACTCTGGAGCAGGAAGTCATCTCATCTTACACACTTAAATGCTATCTTAAAGAGTCCACTCTTACAAATCTACTGCACTTAATCATAATTTTAGTGCTGTTCTCATGTAAGGTGTTCAGAGTAGATAAAAAAGTAGTAAACCTACACATGGAAACCTTATCATTTCTTTCTACTAGAAGAAACTGAGGCAAAGAGAGTTTGTTTTGGCTAGTACTGCTGAAAGAATAAAAACCAAGGAAATATACAGAACACAGATCAATGAAATCAATTATTTGAGTGCAAGGCTTGGCTTCTTCCCATATGTTATACTGCATTTATAATTTCAAAAAATACTGTATTATGCATGATGGCACATGACTACTGAAAAATAGACTTACTAACTAACTTACCTATACTAAGACTGCCTCACATGATTTTTTAAACTAACTCAGTTAAAAACAGTAACATAACTACAATATGACAGACTCCTGCTGATGTCAAACATCTCTTATTCCTTGCTTAGAGAGAAAAAAACAACACAGGTTATCTTTTTCTTTTTTCCTATCCCTGTTAAATACCACAAGAACAGTCTGTAGGCTCAAGGGTAAGTTTTTGATTGCTCAACAAATGCCATTACATTCCACGCAGATTTCTCTTGATTGACCTAAAAAGCAATCCCCTGGAGATGGGGCAAAGGCTGATCAACCTAATCAGTTTTTTGTCCCACACACCACAATTTTTTCCCCACATACCATGAGAACACCACCCTATTGCAGCACACGAGAATACGTACTGTCAGCCAGCCAAAGTTTGCAACAGTAACTTCTGACCCCATCCTCAGGCATCTGCCTATGAATTCTCCAAATTTAAACCCACCACCTATTGCCCAATCCAAAATTAGCACTGTTAGACAAATTCTTTTTACCATATATTTCAATCAGTACTTAATGAATAACCTGTGACAGTGAAAGGAAAAACGATGGCAAGAGAAGGAAAGATTACAAATCAGTGTTTACAGCAGCACATGTTTATATTCTCTCATTTTCAAACCCGTCTTCCCTTTCTTTGCTCTTTGGAGTCATCTTTCAACCTTGACCTTAGCAGAGTGAAAAAGATTAGCTTCAGCGCTAGGATAAGCAAGTCTTAGGTCTAAATAGCCCTTCTACACACACATGTACTGGCCCTTCATGTTAGTGAATGTCAGACATGGATCAAGGGAGAGTAGACACCACAGTGTAAAGGTCTCACCACAGATCAGCCTGTCAAAATGAAAAATACATATTCTGTCTACATCCCATGCCAAATGCATGAACATATTAGTGGTGCCAGGCTTCAGGTGAATCACAAAAACTGGAATTCAAAAGGCCAAACTCTTCTCATTCGCAGCAACTCATGAGGCCTTCAACTGAACTGCTCCAGATCTTTTTGTGTCAGAGAGGGGGGACTTTACTGATGATGTCCTTTGGGAAGGAAAGGTGGTCAAAGTAGTAGTGTCATACAAAAATCCAGTCAAATCTGTAACATTAATTAACAGCAGACCCAAGCCCCACAGCTGCCCCCCAAGAGCCTCTCTGACAGTTTTGTGGTTTCACAATCACAACTTGTCCTTCTTAAGTACTATTTTCTCCTTCTTGATCTATGTAACACCCACAAAAATATCAGGCAAAACAATGAAACTGACTGTACACTAGGGACGGAGTTATAAAAAAAGCACTTAACATCAGTCTCATTCTGCTCCCATTGACGTCAGCTATAAAATTCCCATTGCCTTCCTGGAAGCCAAGAGATGCCACTGTGGATCACTTTTGAAAACAGCAATCCAAGAGCAGTCAAATGCAAAAAGATAGCAAACTGACAGATTTTTCTCCTCCCTCCTGTTGCTTCTAATCATAGTTTCATTAAACTGCACCCCATCATCTACATGCTGTTTCAGGGAGGGGATACCCAGGACCAAATGGAGAGGTCAAGGCCCTTTGCAAGTATACTTAAATTGATGTTGCCTCTCCATCCCAGCTTTCTCTTTTAGCCACCAACTGGAAGGGTGGGTGTGTGCACAAGGTTGATTTAGTTAACTTCCTAGTTTACTCCTGTACTGAGTATTTACACCTGTACTGAGGTGCCCTGATCATCTACACTAGTTTTCTCCCTGGCACTCTTCAGGAACAAACTGTGAGGTCCCTCCAAGGGGAAACAAACTGACAGGAGAGTTCAACCCAGCTTGCAGGCTATGCAAAGAGTATGTCTATGTGTAATGCCACATTTGGCTCCTTCGACCTTTCTTGCAGGCCTCTCATCCTCTAATACCTGCAAACCACCAACCCAGAAAATGAAAAACACAACTCAACAGTACATTACAGAAAAATCAGCCACCACCACCACTCTGCCATGCCGTTTGCTCAGTATTTCTGGGATTCTGAATTGCCAGAAATCAAAACGTGTCACAAAATCATTCCAGGGACACCACAAGGACCAAGAAAAAATATAGGCCAAGAGCTCCGCAATATGGAGGGGAGCTCAATGCAGAGGGCATTAGCCTTCAGCATAATGGACCTATGCCAACCCACAAAGCTGGTGCCAGGACCACCCACACCGGAGTACAGATGCAGTAGGGTGGGGAAGGAGCCGCAATCTTGATATGGCAAAGTCTAGTCAATAATTACAGCTGGTGGTAAGAGGAACACAGTGATAGCCAAGTTCAAAAGAGGAACAAATAGTTCTTACCCACATGTATAAAGTAGTGGCCCAAGTAAATACTGAACATTTTAACTGGTATTTTAGACAGACAAGTTCTTATTTATCCTTCCATCTCTCCCACAACTCGAAAGGCAGAGAGCTTTACAAACAAAGCTATTTCACAGTATTTTTCTCCTAGTCATCACATTCTTTTCATGAGTCCTCAGCTACCTCAAACAAGTGGTAGCTCCAAGACACTAATAGTGTGAAAACATGACAACATATAGACACACACGCTAAACCTACAAAATAGCGTTTTAAGAAGGAAAGAAAAGAAGGGTTTTCATTTTAAAATGCCACAGTCATGTATTGATTGGACCTGATTATAAATATAAGATAAAAATGATGAAGGAACCAGCACAAGAACTTTAAACAGGAGTGGAGTACAGGAAATTAAGCCTGAAGACTGGATCCCCTGAACCCCAGAGCCCTGTGGCACTTGAGTCTAGCCAGGACCAAAGAAGTGCTTGCTCATCAATGAAAAAGAGGAAAAGGATTGCAAGTGCCAGTGCCAATGGATGCTTTCTGAAATAAACAAGTCAAATCCCAAGGGTCAATGAATCCACAGATAATATTCACAGGAATTTACTTGCATTATTTAAACCACACACCTGCTTTTACAAGAGAAAGATGCTTCTTTCCCTATAGAAACACAATTCCTTGAGACAAAGAAGCCAGCGCAAACCTGATTTTGGAAGCTTTCTTCAGTATGGTTAAAAGCCGATTTTAGGAACTGATATCTAAGCTCTTAATGTTGACTTTTTAATTTGATGTGATAAAACTTACTTAGATGAGCCAAACCTTTTTTCCTTAGTCCATGTGTATGCATCAACAAGAACAGGCACACCCACTCTGTTATGTGGAGAGATCCCGCTGCAGCTGAGGGCAATGCCAAATGACACAGGCAGGACTGCAACTACTGTCACGTACTAATCTCTGTAACTAGCTAACTGATCAAAGCATCTTTCACACTGCCCTGAAGTTTCTCACGGGTTCTCTCTCATGCTCACAATAAAAATATGGATAAGAAAATCTTCACTCCTCTTTGGGAACATAAAGGACTAAGTTTTATCCAGGCCAAATCTTTTCCCATACTGACAGCTCAAACTTGATTTATTCATCACTAGACCACTGAACTCCAAAACAAACCAAGGGCTAAAAAAATCTTTATAATAAGTACTTTTGGAATGGACTTCCCCTCTTCTCTCTCTCTCTTCTTTTCCCTTAAAAACAGGTAGAAGAATGCTTGAAGAGATCACACATTATTCACATGCAGTATTATTTTGTGGAATTTTCCAAGGTGTTAATTGAAAGTTTTAATGAATGTTAATCATCTGTCATTTTCATTGGCAATCTCCACTCTGCCATATGCTTAACTTTTACACCTGTACAGATTTTCCAACCCGTTCTTTTAAATTGTTTTACTTTTTCAGAGTAGTATTAGTATTAATATTTAGGAAACAAGCCAGCTGCAACCAAGACTGCAATTGTCTGCAGTTTATTTACTACATATAATCCCTAGTCTGGTGAACTAGAGTAAATACATCATCACTGTACTAGCATTAGTTTTGAAATACTTGTATTAATCCAGTACTTTGAGGAGGCACCCATGAAGACCAAACTACTACAGCAGGGCAGGTACAGGCCTCGTAACATCTGCATAAGCCTCCAAAGATACTTTTCCAATGTTTCTGCCTTACCTTCCTCCTCACTTTCATTCTCAATCACCAGGCAGTCAATGCAAACTCCAGTGCTCACATTTCAGTTATGTTCTTTTTAAGTAACATGGAGATTTGTTCTTGAAGGGTTTGGACTGAGGAAGCACAAGCATGCAAGTTATGAGTTCTATTTTTGACATGACTGCAAATATTCTGTGTGAACCAAGTCACCCTCAGCACACATGGCACACTTTAAATGGACATACCTACCTCAGCTTTTATGCTTTTCAACAGAGCTCTCACCCCCTTTGGTGTTATTCCTAGGAGAAACTTGCTTGCATACAGAAAATGTTATAGAAAAAGAACAGAGAAAAGTATTTCTGAAAAGACTTGTATCAGAGACCTGAGTATTTTAGATAGGTAACAAACCCCAAAATATAGATGATGCCTTGCTCGTGCTGGGAAGTTAAGAGTTTTGTTGGCTGAGCATGGCTGATTTCTGTTGCTCTTGTAAGGAGGGAGACAGGGAAGTAGGAGAGAAGGGTTTGCTGCCTGCCCTCCTGGTGGTACAAGCAATGAAGCAAAGAGCAGTGGAAGGGGCAGGATTTGCAGCACTGATGGGCAATACTCCTCTCAAAGGCACAGGTCTTCAGAATCTGTCAAAGCAATGCCAAGTTCAGAAATCTGTGCAAATTTGCACCTCTCCTTCAGTTACATTTTGTGGGGAACTATTCTCCTGATAATTTTACCTAAGCAGAAAGAACGATCTGATGGTGTTATCTTCACTAAATGCAGCTCATCGTTCTCAGTATCCCTCTGCTCCCAAATATACTGTATGAAGAATGGGGATATGAGAAGCACAGCCTCACTTTTTTTCTTTGGACATTATGCACCCCATGAAGCACCACAAGGTGAAAGATCTTCTGTGTGGGAGGAATATAAAACTTGAGTCTTTGTGGCCCTTTTTAATCATGTATTCCAGGAAGTTCCAGGGTTGCAAACACCCATGAACAACTTCTATTGTCTTGGAATACCCAGTGCTTGCCTTAAAGCCTCAATGCCTGTGATCATATGAAAATCTCAGCTTCTTTTTTTAAAGCGCTGAATTTTACTGTTGCAAAGTTAAAGACCCTGAACTATAAAGGCTGAGAACCAAGGCTAATAAAAAGGAAATCAGAATCTATTACTTTTAAAACCTCACAATGCATGAGGGTTCTGACAGTAGACTTTTTAACACTGTGGATGGACAGAAATACTATGCAGATGATTTTGGACAAAGGACACAAAGAGAACAAAGTGTAGAACAGCATCAGCTAACTGAAAAGTCTGGCTTTCCTCTGATGAACTGAATCAGAAGTAAAAACCAATAACCTTTCCCTCTATAAAATGGAAAAGCAAGTAGGCAATCCAGCAAAACCCTTTAAAATCTATCCCTTCAAACCACTGCTTCTATAGTATAATTATTAATAACAGTAACACAGCACCTGAGGAGACTTGAATTGAAATATGCTATAGAGGTACTCTTTTAGGCAGATACTACCATAGAGGTACAGAGATTAGTACAGCAAAAGAACCTCTCCTCCTACCATCCCTTGTGAGCCCAGCCTCATTTTCTATGTATCCTAGTTCCTGTTTAAACAGCTGATCATTGAAGGAAGACTGTTTAAAATCATTTAGAAAGATTTATTCCAGATACTAAACTGATACGAATTTCTTAGAAATTTTGCTAAACAGTAGAACATGAGATCTTTATTTTCCACATAATAAGCATAATAACACTGACAAAACCCATGCTCAATGCACTACCGCACATTTTACAATACAAATTTAGATTGCTGAAAAAGAAAAACAGATGGAGCAGAACTTCTGAATGCTCTGGAGATTCAAGTGTCCTACATGCAGTACTGGTGCCTGAACTGGGATGGACTAATGGGCCCATTCTACTCACTTTTCCAGAAGCAGCTTCCAGAGTATCAAAAGTGGAAATGATTTTGCATTTGCTCAAATGTAAACAGTTACTCATGAGAATAAAATCTCTGAAGTTAAGCTTATATATAGCATCATCATGAATCTGAAAGGGATGACATAAAGCCACCATGTGATACATCCAATAACATTTGCTTTCAAAGCCAATACTCCCTCTACAATGATTACTCTCACTTTACACTCTATATAGACTATTGCTACGCTCGACATAGATGAGGACTCCACTGCATTACATCGTATGTAAAATAATAAGAAATATTTTGCTTCCATGCATCACACTTAAGTGTAATTGCTATGTAAGCAGAAAGTTAATAGCAATGGCATGTTGCAAAATACATGTGTTTACCAATTTACAATTCTCAGTTCACTTCTAAAAAATGCTCCTGAAAACTGCTCATCAGCTTTGCACAGAAAGACAACAAAATGTTTATATTTTTGATGATACTCTACTGAGAGCCTGACAAACAATTTGGGACCAAAGGATAGCATGTTTCCACTTTGTCACAGCAAGGTCCTTCCTAACTCCCTACTGTATCTTCAAGCACGTATGTATGAGTGCTGCCTAAAGGTAACCTTGAAGAACTAGTGGGAAAAAGTAAATATAAATAATCTCTAGGATCCTGAACTCATTTTATACTATTTGCCTCACTCCTGTACTCTGCCAAAACGTTCTCCTATGTTAACCCTGCAATGGGAATAAACATTTTAATCTTAAATTATATGATTCTATGATATCAAGACCTTTTTTTTTCATTTAAATATTTTGATATCAATCAACCATTACAACATTTGAAAAAATAAACTGACATAGTAAGTCACTTGATATCCTTCATGCATCTTGTGTATATTTAGGCTCAAGGAACTATTGTTGCCCATAGTGAACCAAGCTCCTGAAACAAGGATATCACCATACGAACAGTTTTTTATAACCTGTACAGCCTTGTAGTGCTTCCTTGAACAAGGAAATGGATGAAAGGCATTGCAAGGAAAGACATTCCCTATTTCTTCCTTATGATATATGGTGACTGCTCCCCAAAGGAAATAGATCTTGCAGAAGATGCCACAAGATTGTGCCTGTCTGGTATTTTTATGCACAGGGACTGACAATTAGAAATATTTTTACGGTCCCCAAATTGGAAGACACTTCATAAAAATTATCCCTTAACAGATTCAGCACAAGGAAGATAATTTGCATTCCTTCCTGACTTCACTCTATAGCAATTTGGCCCTAAAGAAATCCCATTTTCTCACAAAAGCAAAATTTCCCATGGGAATGTTCTCCATTAGCAGACATGGGGTGCTGAAGGAGTAAATATGAAGTAGACAGCTACTATAGAGAATTTTTAAGGAGCACCATCTCCTTTGGGGAAACTAAGGCAGAGGTGTGCTAAGGAACACATCTGGGCACTCTGTGGATCAGCGGCAAAGCTGAGATCAGACCAATCACCATGATGTGATGGCAGCTTAGGAAAAGAGAAAACAGAAGAGCTTCAACGCCTCAGATGGCAGGTAGAGAATTAATTTTCTGATGTGGTGTTTTGTTGACTATTTGTCTTGTCATGTACAGCAGAAATAATGTTTGTAGGATTAGAGTAAACTCACAGCAAATGACTCCTATGATTATTAAGCATCTCAGCTTCAATTTGATGTTTCATCACCTGCCAACCTTCCACATCAAAAACTGATTTTTGTGTGTATTTGAAACAAAAAATTTACAAACTATCAGCCCAGAATTTAAAACACTTATTAGACATGTTAGAAAAGTAAATTTAAAATGTCACTGAAGCTAGAAAGAGGTAAAAGCCTGCCCACTGCTCTTATGTAATAATTAATTTTCATCAGGGGTCCTTATTATGCATTAGTTTTTATGGAGCAACAAAACACAACTGCATGCTATTGTTTAAACACATTTGCTGCACATACCAGAACAGTAAAGGCTGGAAATATGTGTAAATGATAATACACAAAATGTAGCTAAATGTATTCTATATTATGGATCCATAATACAGAATGCAAATGATTCTGACTAAGCATTCACAGGAGACAGTCTTTAGGGTGCATGCTGTGAATGTATATTATGAATAATGCATAAAACTTGGCTAAATCTTAATGAGTCCATTGACATCCTATGGGGTCCACAGGAGCCTCAGATCCCAAGGCATGTCAGTGGCATATCACTCTCCTCCCCCACTCCATTTAAAAAAATACTTTCTTAAAACAAAGGAAATTAAAACACCAAAGAAAAAACCCTTAGGTCTGATTTAACTCCCTTATGACGGCAAATGCAGAGACAATCATGAACTCCTACTTCCTTCACCTCATTGTACCTACATGTTCCATGTTAAACCAGGGCACTATATGGCATTTCTGTAGGGCTGCATCAGGTGCGGGATACCAGTTACTCCTCCTTCCCAAATAATATAATAAAGGCCTTCTCCCCATGCAGAGGAAAGAAGACAAGAAGTAACGAGCATCCCTATTATATTTTGTCTCCATTCTCCTTCCCTAATCCCCAGATTCTTTAAGTGCAATAATTAATGCATATGGAGATGGCAGAACATATGGGAGAAAAAAAAAAAAAAAGACATATAGTTTACTAGCTAGTCAGAGCTACTCCAAACAAGTTCACTCACTAAAAGATGTTGGCAATGGGCACAGTCATGAGGACAAAGCATCTGACCAAAGAGGAGTTCCTGGTATTTACAGCTTATAAGTACAAAAGCACAGTAAGAAAGAAACTTCTGTCTCCTGAGTGAAACTAAGGTTGTACCATTCTATCTGAGTGTACAAGTATACCATATTCACTAGGAAAAAAAAGCACTGGCATTGAGCCCCAGCTCCAGTTAGAAGTGTGAATATAGTTTCTGTGCGTCATGCGCTTGGAAATAAATGAGTGGATTTTTCCTATAGTGTAAATATGAAGAAAAATAATTGATTAAGTTCTTGCTTACTTAGGGTTATAAGCCTTCAAAACCGTGCAAATGGTAATTAATTAATTCTTGCAACACCCATGTGTGATGGTAGGCCTGTACGTCCTTAAACATGAGAAAACTGAGGAACAAAAGGTCAAGAGACTTACTCATCATGCCAGAGAACTTCAGCAGGACAGCAGGGCTGCAGCTCATGCTTTTCATGCTCTCTGCTGTACACTCATCCACTACACTTGGGATGGCGAACGACAGTCTGCTTAAGGACCGCTTTAATGCTCAGCCAGGCAACTGCAGGCCAAAGCCAATACAACCCTACATGTGCAGGGCTGAAACCAATGGAACAAATCCCACTAGACCCACGCTGGTCCTGCTCTCTCTACTCCCACTGCATATAACGCAGTACACACACATGCAGTCCCTCACCACCACACTTACTGTGCATCCAACACGTACGACCTACTGACCAGCCAGCTCAGTCTGATGAGGAAGACCTGTGTCAGGGATGGGTAGGACTCCTCTCCTCTCCCCATCGGACCCCACCATTGTGCCCAATTAGAACTCATGTATAAAACACTGTGTTTAAACTCACTGGAGCTGGCAGACCAGCTGAGTGAGCACTTTTCACCCCATCCTCGTTTCAGCACCTGAACCTGCCAGACTAGAGCAACACAGAACCCTAGGAACTCCTTCATTCCAGAGACCAAGCGAAGACCACAGCTTCCCCAACAGGAACTGCCCTCCCACCCCCAGCAGAGGTTGGGGAGAGAGGAAGGGGGCATGTGCCTACGGGCCATACAGGAAGCAGGCTTCGAGGCAAGAGCTCCTCCACCCCTGAAGCCATCTGCACGGGCAGAAAGAGGAGGACAGGTCTGGGATAAATTTGACAGAACCAAATTTCGCGCTAAAGAGCAGGGGAAAATAGCAACTGGCAGGAAACACAGAAACTCAAGTATTTTTTAGGTTGTGTTAAAATCTTCTTTCTCCTCCCACATGTACTTCCAATGGAAAATCAGTATCAGGGAGGAAGAAATTAGCTGGGTATTCAGTGAGCATATCTGATCTCAAAAAAAAAAAAAAAGAAGAAAAAAAATTAAATCCAGCTTTTGTTTTCCTTGTTCCTACTTTTTACAACAACAACGAAAAATCCAAACATGATTTTTTGTATGTGAAAACATTCAACAAACAGATCCTTGAGGAAAGTAACCGATGAAAACAGTTCAACTAGATCTACACCAGAACTGGCACAAAACGTACACAAAGAGCACAGGGACCTTTCAGCATAGCTGCCTGTGTGTTTAAGCGTGAATACATAATCTCATTTTAGTCCATGACAATATTCTTTTCTTTTAATGACAGGTGAAATTTTTGCAGTTACAAAATAAACCCAACTCTTTGGTTTTTTTTTTCCTTGTTGACATGTAAGCTTGCCCCATGTATGAAAACATATATATTCACACACACACATATGTATTCTAACCAAGAGCAAAGGCCAGGCTTTCACAGAACAATACTGTCAAAGTATTTTACCTTTGCAACCCATCCTGCTACTATTTATACTTAGTCCTACAGATATCAGCAATTCTTTCCTTGCTTCCTCACCCCTCCCAGACACCATGAGAATAACAGAGAAAGAAGTCTCTCGGTAGCACTTTCATTCTCAGCAGGAAGCTCAAGCGTTTGTGATATCCATTTTGATACAAAACCTAAATTAGGCCTCTGGAAATAGGTAATGCATAAAAAGAAGCATTTTTGTGCAACAGGATTATTATTATAGGTTACTGTTAACACTTGGGAGATGGAGGTGAGTCCTGCAGCCCCCCACTGGGTCGAATATTCGCTGAGAAATCACAGGCACTACCTAAGCAGATATTTCAGGTGTGCTTCATGGTACAGAGAACGATCCTGTTGACCCATCATATCCTGATAGCTAGTCTGAGTGCAAAAGCATCGCCAGTTAAACAAAAAGGATCAGCACAGCGTGCATATGCTGCAACCCTTTTAAGCCAAGAGATTTAAAAGAGGCTGGATACAAGGACAACTGTGGAATCACTAATGCAGAGATCAAACAAAAAAAAAAACCCAGTACTATATTTGGGAACTACCCAAAACACAGGCTGCCTCCTAGCTCCCTGAAATTCTTCCTTATTGTAAAGCTCCCGCTGGGTCACATATTAGTGAAAAGAAATAGATTGTTCAAAAAGAAAAAAAAAAAATCCAAACCGTTAAACAATTCGTAGTTTTCAAGTTTCAGATCACTGCAAATTAAAGTATCAGGGCTAGAAATCTGTGTGATTTATCCCAGCTTTACAATTATGAATCATAAAGTTACACAAATCATACAGGAACTTTTTTCTTCAGAACTACCATGATCCCTGAAGTTAGGAGAACTTCAGAATTGGAATACTGAGAATAATTCAGAATAATTCAGATTTGGTGAACCACACCACCTTGCACTAAAGGTACACCACCTTCTGTTGTGATATAAGTTGGCCCAGCATTACTCACTGCTTCCCTTATTTCCTCTAGCAAAACGAGCCATACCACAAATTCAATCTGTTATCTGCCTACGCGATTTAATTCAAGTTCAGCTTTCTTTTTCCTTCAAACATGCAGACTTCAAAGGGCTACAAACTGTGATCTTAAATGCAAAAGCAACTGCATGTTAGTAAGTTTTCCCTAAATTTAAAAAAATATTTTAGTAAACTCTGGTCGCTACTTGTTAAGCCTGAGAAAAATGGAGCCTTGCCGTAACTTGGAAGACAAATTGGATCTCAGAGCCTCACACATCCTCCCATTCAAATCCCTGTATATTGTACACCTGTGGCAATACAAAGGAGAAGCATTTCAATAACTTAATGTAGTAGCAAGGCAGACTGCGGTTCTCCTAATAAATTTAAGCTTTAGAACTCCTTCACTCAAAAAAGCCACATATTTAGCAACTACTACACATCAAAGCGGAAATCCCATGGAACAGGTATTTTTCAGACTATTTTTGGCATTCTGACCAGAGCACCAATGACCATAGCATAAATCTTTGCACTCACATGTGGACAACCATTCCCACAAACCTCCTATCAACAGTATAGTTTTCACGAGCTACAACTCACTGCCAGTAATACGGAGCTTTCCGTTTGGCCTACAGATTCACCTACAGCCACGCACAGGGATAGGGAAGAAAAGCGGTAAGTCCTAGCTGTTACTTCTCCACTCTAGCCATTAGGTTTGGCATTGTTTTTCCTAGACAGCCCTCTTTGTTTTAGCAGTTCTGACATCTGCATATTGCATTTGCCCTGTTGTGCAAGCATGACTATTTCCTAAGAGATAAACAGAGACCACCAAGCTCACAATGCCTGACGCAGAGTTCACATTGAAGCTTCCCCAGGTAGCCTAGACCCTGTCCTTTTCACTCGCAAACATAAAGGGAATTCTGCAAGATCCAAAGGGAAAAAGAAGGAAATAATCTTAAATAAAGGAATGGGAGTGAAAAACCTCCTTCACTCTTGCAAGCATTTTTTTTTTTAACAGCTATTTGAATCATCCCTGCTCACAGACAGTCCCACTTCTTCAGCAATGGAAAAGCAATACAAGCCTTTTGTCATCTGATCCCCCCAAACATTCTGTAAATTTAATGCGAGTAGGCTCCTTGCTGGGCTCTCAGACAAAAGTTTGCCCACATGCTTTTTAAAGTACGTACCTGATTTTGTCTTTGTCTGCTAAGTTCCCTTGGCAGCTGCATTCCCATGAAAGTGTTTCTATACCCTCTTTCCCCTGTCGTTTCTACAGTCTGCTCGGAAGTGGATTCATTGCTGAGTTTCAGCAGTTACATTTCTTCCTCAATTGATGCTTCTTTTTATTTATTCTGAAGTTTCCAATGTAAAACAAACAGGAATACCACCTTTCTAAAATTACTACTATCCCACTGTCCTCCAATGTAACATTAACAAGAGGCAATATTCTTCAAAGCTATGAAGCATATACTGCCCTAAATTACATTGCAGTTGCTGCCCTGAGCTCGCACATTTTTGAATAGGAAGGCTCCCAGGGATCTCTCTCTCTGTTCTGACTGCATTTACTGCTTTAAAATATTTTTAACCCAGACACTGAAGTGCCAGCCTAGCAGCCCTTCATGCTAATCCTAGCCTGGGTGGCTGTTCTTAAGGGAAAGCATTCAAAAATCGTAGCAGTGCATCAACTTTGACCCTTTTCACTTAAAACATGAGACTTCTTTTTTTTTTTTTTTAAGGGAAAAAAAAATAGATTCCAGAGGGAATCACTGAACTCTGACCTGCTTAAAATTAGTTTTGTTTTAGTGCCTGTGTGGTGACTCAACAGGCCAATTTTCCAGACACTTAAGACTTCTCTGCTCCTGAAGATTCCAGTTCAAGTCCTGGACTCACTGCCTGGGGTCGGACCAGAACACTTTGTTCCATGGCTTCAAGCAGTGAATTCCCAGAGCGCCGTACCCTTGCCAGATGCTGGCATGCTTGGTAATCAGTAGGGCTGTAACCAAGCTAATTATTTTTTTTCTTTAAATCTGTGAAGAGTTTTGCTTGCAATACATATGTTAGACCAAAAGAATTTCCCTTCAAAATTCAGCAATAGAGAAATGTTTACATGGCTCTGATAAACATTTCATGATAAGCTGGATTCTTGGGGGGGAGAAGAGGGAAGATGTGTACTTTGGTCTTAACAGTGCAGCAAATAATTCTCAAATAGGGTCTAGCAGAGTATAGCCATCTCACTGGGAGTAACTGATTTGCTTTTTTTTTAATCTATCACAGGCATTACAAACACCAAATGACTCACCATAGACTCCTATGCTGCAAAAAATAGCATCCCAACACTTCATTTGCTCTTCAACAGGACTTCAAGCATAGTGCCTAGTATCAAAAAGCCTTGTCAGTTAACAAATAAAAAAATCCCAGGAAATGAAACCCAACACAGCCTCAGACCAAATTATTTCCTGCAGAAGGTTAACACTATCCAGCAAAGCAAAACTCATCTAGGAGCAATAATTTTCCTCAGTCTCAATAGAATTATTCTATTTAATCTTATCATTAATGCTTTTGCATGTGCTTAGTATCTTTCATCAAAGGATCTCAAATGATTTAACAAACAGCCTCAGAAATCTCCTGTAAAGTGAGGGAATACTATTTTCTCCAGTTATAACTAGTGAGGAATTAAATCAAAAAAGATGCTAAGAAACTCTGGCCACAAGGCAATAAAGAGCCAGACCCAGCAACAGAACCTAGGTGCTGGTCCATATTAAATGGCATCTGTTACATTTCCATCCCTGTTTCACAGCGATTATGGAAAGAAAAGCTATGCCAATGTCTGTAATCACTTATTTGACAGCTGCTAACCCAACGAACACGAAGGCAATTTATACGCAGTGCCCTAATCTTCCTGAATTTGATCATGTATGAACACAGCACTAGTACTTGTTCCAACATAATTCTGTGTGTTTCTGAGAAAGAATGCAGCTTTCTTCCTTTTTCGGAAAGAAAACGAGCCACTAAAAGACAGAGTTTTAACACACAGTCATCAATATGCTGTTCTTACAAATACAAAAAATGTAAACCAGTAATAACACAAACAATGACGCACACTTTTCTGTGTCAACAAAATGATTCTGTCTTCTGCCCAGAAAGCCCTCCTTCGACTTATACAGGAAACGTCCCAGGACAGACAAGCCCTAAGAGACACTGCTCAGGACAACCAAAGGGAAAGAAAATTCTGTGACAACAGAAAATGAAGCTTTATGAGCACCCTCCACATATTTCGTTTCAAGATCTGCATGCCTCTGGTGATTATAATTCCTGCAATCATACAATGGTTTGGGTTGGAAGGGGCCTTAAAGATCATCTAGTTACAACCCCCCTGCCATGGTCAGAGACACCTTCCACTAGACCAGGCTGCTCCAGGCCCTGGCCAGCCTGCCCTTGAACACTGCCAGTGGGGCAGCCACAGCTCCTCTGGGCAACCTGCTCCAGTGCCTCACCACCCTCACAGTAAAGAACTTCTTCCTTATATCTAATTGAAATCTAAATCTCTTTTAGTTTAAAGTCATTCCCCTTTGTCCTATCACTACTTGCTCTCAGAATTGCCATGGGACCTTGAAAATATCCAGCTAGGTTAAAAGTTGTGAGCCTGCTTCACTAGAAGCCAACCTGCTGAGCCATATTAAACAGTAACATCTAATGTAAAGAGGTAACCAGTGAATGGTGGTCCATGGTAGACGGCTGACAGCGTGGTTTCTGTGGCTGAGAAAACCTACCAAAGAACCATCAAAGAATCTCCACCTTTGAGCCTGAATATGAATATGCTATTACAAATTAACACCATGCCTTCTCAAACTGGGAGAACTGTCACTGGACTGAAACAATGTGAGCTAACTAGGTTATTCATCACCTGCAAAAAATGATGCTGCTCAGAGTTTTTTGGATACAATGGTGAAGGTGAAGAAGGCTTTCTTCACTGCCTACGCAGCCTGGGCTCAACTCTGCAAAACAAATCTGAGCCGCAGTCAGACTCAATGTCAGACTTTTGCCAGCTGAGCTCCCTCTCACTTCCTCAGTTTCAGGTCATCTGAGTACCTTGACAACCTGTGAGGATAAATCAAGCACAGAAGGTGTTTAGGAACTAAACATACACGTCAGGTTTTTCTATAAAGTCTACATGAAGTTATATCAAAGTATCCCAAATTCCAAATCCTAAACAAATGTATCACACGTTTTGGAAATGGTGGGCAGTAACTTAAAATACAGCCACACTGGTTATAAAAAATGAAAGGAGATGGAGTAAGTCTGAGAGGAAAGAAGGAGAGAATGCACATGCTGACATTTTTTCCTCCAGGGAACAGATCAGTTATGTGAAGCTTCCCCTTAACTGGGGTCTACTTTTTGAGTAGGTCTAATCTTAAAGCACATAAAGCAACACATTAATACCAGCAGTCACTGACCTCTTCATCTCCAGGCCACGAAGAACTATTAGGACCTGCCTTGTTAGGACACAAGAACCTCACTCAGCAATTCCCACAGTGTGCCTGTAACTTCTGGTATAGCACTAATAGATGGCCGGAGCCCACACAGAGCCCATGCTGAAATAAAAGCCCTGGTCCTCATCTTGTTATGAGCACATCTACAACAATACATTTTCGCTCCCACCTTGCCCTTCTTCTCTCAGTCACACCAGCTCAGTACCAATGTGCCAGCAGCCTGGTGAAGAGACCCATGGCCACAAACTATTCTCACAGATGACAGCTGGTTCGGTCACCAGATACACTGCACTGTATGCTACATGAAAACTGTTTATATTACTGATTGTTTTTCAAGGAGTTATTTACACTGGCTCTTTCATCTTTCTCAACACTTGCAAAAATAGAGCTTCAATTAGGCAAAGGGCTTAAAGCATTTGTCAAATTTTAAATGCTGAAGGAGGCCCACTGGCTACAGTGGGACTAAAGTGCTTAGAGTCAGGCGCATTCGTAACCACGTCAAGGCCAAAATCCCTCCACAGCCATTCAAAATGCATCCAAGGCTTGTGCTTTGCTTCTGGAAACTTTATTCTCACTTTACATATAGTCAAAACCTGACAAGAGCTCACTGTCGGATTATGCAGGAAATCTGCAAGTTTCACCAAGGTGTGATCTTATGCTTTTTCACACATTATTGTATCATGCTGCGCCAGAACACTAACGTATGCACAGTTCTAAAATAGCTTGCATTATTACAGCCCAGCACGGAGAACAGTGCTGAAAAGCCAACACACAGACCTCCAGAGACTTGCTCCTCAGTCACTTGCAAACTGATAAGGGGTCACAATTCCTTTTCTACAAAGAGGGGGGGAAAATTTAAAACAAAGAAGAAACAAAGCAATCCAGACTCAGTGTTCCAAAACATTTTTCCCCATTTCTCTTTCTTTTAAATGAAACTGTCAATTGTTAGATTTGTCTTTGGTCATGTAGGGGTGGGAGAATGGGATTTAATAACACTTAACTGCCTTGCTATCAAGAAGGAAACATATTTTTCTTCTCTCAAATTTGAAACCGACACTTTTTTTTTTTCCTTCTGTTGGCCTACTTTCTTTTAAGTTGCTTTTCAATTATTTATGAAAATGCAATAATGCATTGCTTTGCTGTGCAAATGTTTAGAAGAAGGAGATAGTGTCTTTCAAGTGAAAAAAAAAAGCCATACATGGTTATATAGGGGCTTATTTAAAAGCACGTTGCAGGTGACACTTTATAAAAAACAATATACTTTCATTTGCCCACACACACACATCCCCATTTTCTTTAAACTGTGTGTTTGAGTCAATAAAAGAAGTCCACAGCTCTGCAGAAACACCCCACTCGCTGCTCTCCAAAGCTGGCGCTGTAACAAACAAAAGCTCCACATGGGAAACTGTACAAGGGGCTGAACCAAAACCTATTAAGACACTGAAAAGACTCCACGTTTTCTGAACAGCAAAAAAAAGAGCAAAATCTTGTCCCACTAAATAAAGGAAACTAATAGTAAAACTCTCAAGTGTTTCAGTCAGATATTTTGAAAGGGTTTCTTGGGGGCTTTTTTAACAGCTGAGTTTGGAAACAGCTGTGTTCCCAAGCCCATCAAACACCAGTGAATACTGACAGCTGAATTTCTCTCCGCAATTTTGGAAATCCCATCTGGATGCACGTTTCAGCTATAGCTTCCGAAGGGTCACCACCTCAGGGTTTTAGCATCAACAGACTAAACCAAATACCAGTCTGCCCTGATGGCAGTGGGTACAAAACCAGGCCCATAATGCTTACCTCCTGTGCCTTAAGCTCTGCTCTCACATGGGCAACTTTGGCCGTGTGAGATGAGTTGTCTCTATTACAGTCAAGAGTGAGGTAGCTCTTTCTCTGCAATGCTTTCTGCAGGAGCTACCCTTTGTTAACAAAAGGAGCCATGAAGGATCAGCTCCACTAGGTTAAAGCCATCCTTTTCATGTAAACTATAAACAAAGATCCTATATATATTCATATGATTGATCTACTACATCAAGTCAGGAAAAAAAGACCAGAAAGCACCATAAAATGAACACAGATGTACTTAACAGAAACATAACACAAACTGAAATATAATCAGAGAAAGACAACACACTAAAAGAAACCAAAAGATACACAGATAGGTTTTGGTATCTCCATTCACGAAGGTTTTCAAGCCTCAACTGGAAAAAAAATATGGCTGACCTGATCTGCTACTAGGACCAGCCCTGAGCATGGAGGTGGCCTCCTGAGGTCCAACCTGACCAACATCCCTGCTGCTAAGAAAGAAAAGAAAAACTGTACAAGGACTTAGAGAAGCCAATTTCTGCTACTTTTAACCACTAAAAATGCCTTCATTACCATTATTTAAACAGGAATCCATGTAAATCCTGCAGTCTCTGGAGCTTCTGGAAGACACCTCTTACGCTCATCACAGTCCCTGCAGGCTTTCAAAACAGACAATGCAACAACTTAAAAAAACAGGCTTTTTCTTTTTTTCCCTTTAATTACAGTGACTTAGACACCTGAATCACCCTGAAAGTCAACAGGGCACTACCTGCACTATCTTCAAAAATGGGACTTTGGCTGCATTGAAATCTCACCTTTCTAACTGAATGCTGCACTTGTGCAACACTCACATTTTTGCTGAATTTAAATTAACCCAGCCACATTCCTGAAATTAAGCCTATACTCAAATACTGTTCTTACTCAGGGCCATAAACCACACCTCCACAACTCACATGCCATACTCCAAGTTATTTGCAACTGGACAATGAAGACAGAAACATTTCTAAGTACTTTAGGCTCCAAAGAAGCAAAACTTAAAGAGTGTTGAGATAAAAATAATCATAAAAATCTGTATAATTATACAAGTAAATATTTTCTTTTTCCTCATACATAAAACCACAGAATTATAAAACTAATCAAAGCAAGAAGAAAAATCCTGCATTCTTAAAACTTTACCCTATTGTACAACTGCATTTTTCTTCCAAGTAGCTTCTTACTGCTACTTCTTCAAGCTATATTTGTGTGCAATGCAGAGGTGCTTGGGCATATAACTGCTGCTGCTATTCACGCTGCTGTATCCACACCCTTACCTCCAGTGTGCTTTTAAGGATTAGAATCTCCTGGCTTCTCCATTTTCTACCCCATTTCAGCTTGTTACTTCTCACTAGGAGCCACTTTCTGTACCAACACAATGCATGAGTTACTAAAAGAACAGCAGGACACATAGTAGAAGGTGCAAGACTCTGGTCTTGCTTTCCTCCCCCATTACTCATAAAAACACAGATACTGTGATCATTCAAAGATAACATCTTACATAAAGCACAACATTGGTCTAATGACATTTTGTGACTGGGGGAGGAGGTAACCATCCATGTAAAGTTCCTAAGCACACATTCTAAGTGTGTTAGTAATCCAGCACATATGTGCTTGGAGAATCACATCCACAAGTGCTTTACTGAGCAGGCTCCCTCTTCACTCCAGAGGTGCTGCCTGCAGAATACACCCCAGGTCACACTGGGGATGCACCACACATATTTTTACAGTGATGCTTTCCTCTACAGCACTTCTGTGACAAAGAAAGGCCTTCAGTTTCCAGAACTGTCAATTGCCTTTCAGAAGTACTAAAATCTTGCATACATATTTGCACCTATTCATCAGCATTTACCCATTTGTAATCTCTCATGAGAATTAATATTATTCCTCAACAGTCACAAAACTTTCATCATCTCATGCAGACTGCTACTTACCTACGGCAACCCTGTTGATAGGAATGCCTCATTATATATAATTTCAGGTTTCAATTGGAAACTGTTTTACAGAAGTGACAAGTACTTCAGCCTTTCTGTTCCAGCTCTCTTTTCTATGGACAGGAGGCACAAAACCGACCTCAGCAGCAAGTTTCAGCGAGAACTAAAAAGCTCACCCTATGTGTGCATGTACTGACCAAGTAATCTACGCATGACTTGCAAGCCTGAGCTAATTAACTGTCCTACATTTGTTAATCTCAACCACAACGCACTTAATGCACCATGGTGCCGCTAAACAAACTCGCATTCCCAGGAATCGGAACAGGTCATTTAGTTTTCTCAGAATCTCACTGTCCTGCTTCTGGCGGCCACCTGCATACAATTACAAATATAAAATCAATCTGAAGCACAGCACAGAGCACAGTGTCTCCTACTAAACACACTCTTCTTCCAGATTTGAATTCGTAAAGCAGTATATTCCATTAACACATTCACTTTTCTGTGACTGAATATATTTCTTATATATTTTGCATACCCTTCATAGAAGATGCATTCAATTTATTATTAAACAGAAATGTAATTGACACATATATTACATTTCTTGTTATTATTTATGCATTTGCCTATATTCTAGCATGAGAAGCATGATCTTTAATACCACAGCATAAGGAACAATCTCATTTCAGTGGTAACACAGTTAACATGTTACCGGATGCACATCTAAGGACAGCACACAAAGAGCCACAGCAGCTGCCTTTCCCTGGGAGCCTCAGTATCCCCAGGCTCCTTCCAGGGTCAGTGGAGAAGGAGACTCCACCAGCATGTGATTTGCTGGATGAATCACTGTTACAGAATAAGTATTTTCTTTGTGTTTGTAAACAATTCTTTCATGCAGAAGTCAGTATCTACCTTCAATTCGGTCTGCTCTGAAATTACTCAAAAACTATTAATTTCCTACTTCTCTTCTCTACTGGTTTCATAATTTTTCTCAGTATAAATCCAGTTCATTAGGACTAATCTCCCACTAGAAGACCGGTTGTGACATTGAAATGGTGTTCCCACCTAAGAAAAGCAACTCTTCCATTGACTGAGCAGAGAAACTGACTTAGCCTTATAACAGGTATTTTGCTTTCTTTTTTAAAAAATTGACTGTAAAATTAACTTTGAGATCCTTATTAAATAGTTAATTGGTTAGCTGAGGATTGCAGCTGTGTCCCCCAGCCCTTTTCATTACACTGAAAGCTTACTGATACAAGGATTTTATAGCAGTGTGAAAGGTAGACTCCATAATCCTAGTTTAGAAATTGAACCAGTGTAATTAAACGTGTCTTTAGACTGCCTGCTACAAAACACAGTATGACACAAGAATCAAATTTAAACCTGTTGTATTCACTTACCCCCTATAGTAACTGAAGATACTGCAAGCCATATTTACACCTGTTTCAGAGACAGCTCAATGCTTCTGAGCAGAGCAAACTTAACACAGTTCTGTCATCTCTCTTCAAAAGCATGGGCAAAGCAACTTTTTGGAGCAGGAGGAGCCCTTATTGCCCAGCTGTAAGCAGGCAGCTTCACCCTATCCCACAAGTTCTTTGCTGTCCTAGCCTGCCTTTTACCCTTCCGAAGCCAAAAGCCAGTGCCGAAAATCTGTTTTTAAATTAAATACATTAACATCACTGCCACTAAGAGCAGGTCCTTAAATACAATTTTACTAATACTCCAGTGTACCATAAACATCTCCCTAGGCTTTGACTAGCAAAGGCAAATGCTATGTATGCAAACCTTATATAGCAAATCTAACCCTACTGAACAAGGCTTTGTCAGCTTTCCCAAGACTTTTGCATTAATTTCAAGTAAAACTCGAACCACTCTGTCAGGGATCAGGAGGCTACAGTGGAAATCACTCTTCTATGGGACATGGTTTTATTTGGATGATGCTCTGTAAAAGATGTTCTGTAAAACTATACTCCTTGCAGAAGGTACAAAATATCATCAAATTGCAGTAGCCCATTGAGCCTGCTCAGTTTCTCTCAGGACATGCTCACAAACAAAAAAGACAGGTTTAAGTGTTCAGTGTCCTCTATCATATTAGTACAGTGTTAATACAGTGCAGACTCTCCCATGTATTTTAACTATGATCATTCAAAGGATCAAATACTTGTACATAAATGTGTAACTTAAATAGTGATTTTTTTTTTGAGAAGATTTTTGCAGTACTGAAGAATACTATCCCTATAAAATAACTCCGACCTGCAATTTTCAGGCAATTCGTTTCCTTGAAAGATAGGTAAATCTTTTTCTTTAAACAATAATCACAGAATACACTTTAGCTTTGTCACCAGGATTTCTTTTTATTTAAAAGAACAACAGGAAATGGGGGATAGAAAAAAATAAAATAAAGACTTCTGTTAAAGGACAATTCACTGAAGGGTCTTTTAGCTGGCAATTGTGAGCACTGCTCAGGGCCAATGGATCAAATTTAACTCTAAAAAGTGCTGATGCTTGTATGAGTCTTCACAGTAGGAGCTGGCGCTCTGGGCCACTCAAGTTCAATTTTTGGTGTTACCATGGGGTGTAGGAACTGGGATCTTGGTGAGCAAAGATTTGCTCTGTATTTGATGCACTGGGTAAAGTGGCATTCTTAAAATCACTAGCCTCCCAAGCAGCTAGTAAGCCAGCAGGAGGTTAGTAGGAGGAGAAAGTAATTGTCCTTTGTGCCTCTGAAAATAGCCAATATTAAAGGATCCTCTTATGTATTACCTGAGTTTCAATCTACGCTTGCAGCTCAAAGGAAAAGGGAGAAGCTGGAGAAGACAGAAAATAAAGGTGTTAGAAATATTAGAGGAGACCCTTCTCAAGCTGTCATGAAGCGTATACTCTCCTCACCTAGAAATGCGTACAACAAGAAAGCATGTGTACTCTGTAAGCAACAAAAATTTGTTCAGACAATGCGCTTCACGTATGCAGAATGTACCACATAAGTGCCTGTGCCTGTGTGTTCACCACATGCTTGAAGAGGCCAGAGACATGAGGAAACATAGTGCAAGAGTAATCATCTTACACTTATCTAGGATGCCCATCGGTAGAGCAAGCAGCACTTGGACTTGAGCTGCTTTAACAGATTGTACACAAGGCATCGGAAATCCACTTTACCTGTAGCCTCCACTCTCAACACAATGCCCAAAGAAGGTGTTACTGCAACACGACTAGCAGTAGGATGCAAATCTAATGCTTTGATCTTTAGCCGAATGTTATCTGCTACTAAATTTCACAAAGAGAAACAGAAATGGCTTGAAATTCCCAGTTTGGTTGTAAGTTTGAAAGGAATTCTCCTAATTGGGTCTGAGCACACCATGAAATAAGAGGAAGACTCCCACAAGCCCCCAACACTTCTGTGCCACCAAAGAAGAGCTCGTTCTTGTTTCAGGATTCAATCCACTGTCTAAACCAAATTTTGATCTGATCCTAACTGCATAATACATCAGAAGTGATTAATTGGACCAACTCTTAATGCTTTAAGAAATGGAAAATATTAAGTAAAACATTATAAAAAACCTCCAGGTTTACAGTACAGGAGGCTTTTAGGCTTTTCAAGGGCCACTCTCAAGGTGTAAGGCCCAGCTGCCCGCTTCCTGCCCAGCAACACTCCTGCTGCCTTCAGTGGGAGCACAGCTCTGCCTGTTCAGGGAACACGCAAGGATTCTAATGTAGAAAACAGGAAAAAACCTCCTTTGCTAATAGGAAAAAAATCCTTACAATAATACTAATCTATTTATAATGGTCAAAAAAATATCACAGCTTACAACAGCGTCAGAGCAGCGCTTTGGCAATATTTTAGCATACTGTTGTATTTTTAGAAGGACTGTTCATTTACTTTCTCCTAAATGCCGAATTTTTATTTTTCAACAAACACTCTGTTTTTTGGTGTATCCATATGCCAACATCAGAGTGTTTTATATCAGGGTAAGTACGAACTGCAGGCAGAAACAAAGCTCCTGCACACACGTTGCATTACACCAGCACTGTCAAAGATGCCAAGAAGTCTCAATCTCCTCCCATGCTTTATGCAGCGATAGTTAGCTACGCCACTTGCAAACCTTCTTGGAACGCAATGGTACGTTTTTACGATGAGTAACAGAAAACTGCTGTTTCTTCACCCTGAACATGGAGGAATTATCCCATTGTAAACAATACATCTGACAGTTTAATGACATTGCTCAACCTAACTGATTTTGGCAAGCAGCACATAGGATAAAAGTGCAGCAAGATGTATGTTTAAGCATGTTTGTATTTTCTCAGCACAGAGACCTCAGAAAGGTACCTTATAATTTCAAAATTCATTAGCAAGCTACCTGCATTCTGAAGTAGAAAACTGTAAGCTCTCTGTTAAGTATCACCTGGTACTACAAGATCAGGATGACCACAGTCCCTAAGCACTTCTACAGCTGGAGCTCCAGCACGTACAGAAAAAATTCACAGGCTTTTATTTTCTCTCTGAAAAGCATGTATTAGCTGCCATCGCTTACAAAAACTTATACTAAATTAAATACATGTGCACCCACATGTTAACTGAATTAACTCAAAACAGTCAATACATCTCAAATGTCCATCTGTTTACATAAGACACTTGCAGCTTTCAAGCCTTGTACTCCTCACAGTGTAACTCTCAACTGAAACAGTTTAAGTTCAACTAGAAAGCTCTGCCACCGCATTTCCACGCATAATGGCTAATTGGGTTCTCATGTTCAAATCATGTCAGAACAGACATGCTATCCAGTTGCAAAATGCAACAGATCCATGCCAGCCTCTCCCTCTTCAACTGGAGAAACCTTGTAAACTAAAGCTGGCTGTAACTTGGCAAGATAATATAGCTAAATAAAAAATAAAATGAAATAAAAATCTCCCTTTGCTACTCCAGTTTAGTAGTTGTAAATAGTGCATTTTGCAGGATGAAGAACTTGTTTCTGAGGCAATAATGCATTTTCCAGCACTGGGAAGGATTAAGAGGATATAAAAATAGCAGCAGACACAAGTAGCTGTTCTCAGGTAAGTTTCAGGTGCTAAAATATTTTGATGAAGAACTTTGTACTAGCTCCTCATTTATATGAAGCTGCTTTTTAACCTGAGTGGCTCACTTCAGCAAGGCTGCAGACAGCTAGCTGTATTTAAATTGGGAAGAGAAAAGGCAGGACACATTATCTTGCAGACCTACAGCTGGAATCCAACCTCCTTTTTTAATTTGAACTAATGTTAATATTCTATTATTTGACAGAGACAGAGCAATGTGGAGGTCCATTTCAAAAAATGGAAAAAGAATAAGAAAAACTTCTTCTCTAATTTTAGGATGGTGCTGGCTTTCCCCTTACGAGTTAAGCGCCAGCATTAACGATAACAAAAGCTACCTGCACCAGCGCGCGAGACTAGCGTCTCAAATAGTTGTGCTCAGACACCCTCCTCCAGGACGCCCCTACTGCATTGTTGCTATTGCTGATGATCGCGATGTTGAACGCCTACAAATCTCCCACGTGCCTATTTCGTTGGCCTGCTGGTTTAAAAAAATAATAAATAAATAAAGCTAGAGGCCATTATTCATGAGCAGTAAGAAAACAAATCACTCTTAGACCTACTCCTCTTGCAGATTCCCACACTTATTACCCAAAATCCCACAGCCTGCTATTGGTTCTACCCTTGACCAAAGTACAGGGCTGAGGCAGCATGCCCTCCCTAGGGAAAAGCCGATCACGTTCCTCCCAGCAAGCGGCTCCGGTTATTCTAGGATCGCAGGCGGGCTGGAATAAAGTCCCTTAACTTTTCTGAGAAGGCACAGATCGCTCCCACCACCGGTGCCTGGGCCAGCTCGACCGGCGGCCGGCGGGGACGAGCGCGGCCGCGCTCCGCACCCTGACCGGGACATCATTTTTCCCAGACCCGTCTTCTTTTCGAGGGGAAAGCAGCCGAAACGGGTGAACCAAGCCTGCAGCGCCCTTCCACGGAGCCACCCTCGGACTCTGGCAGAAGCGAGGCACACGCCTCCTAGAAACATGTGAACAGCCCCGTCCCGGTGCCCCCCCGTTCCCCAGTGCCCGCCGGCGCCCCCCGCGCCCCGCGGCTCGCCTCCCCTAGAGCGGCGCGGACGGCGGCCGCCGCTCGGCACTCACGCACGCACGCACGGAGAGGCAATTACAATAATTTAAAGCTTCCGGTCCGCCGGCTCCGCCGGGATCCCGAGGGCTGAGCCATGCCTGGGCAGGGCGCGGAACAGCGGCTCCCCGCCATACCACACAGGCGTGGGCACCGCAGCCGGCCCGCCCCCAGCCCCGCCGGCGGCAGGAGGAGGAGGAGGAGGAAGGGGGGGGGGCGTGACAAGTTGTGCCAAACTTCGGGAGGTGCGCGAGAGCCCGGGATGAAGCCGGCCACGCTGACAGCCGGCCTCGCCGCCAACCCGGCCCCACCACCGGAGCCCGCCCCTCCTCGCTGCCCCTCGCCAGGGCTCGCCCGCCCGCCATCCCCCCGCCGCCCGGGGAGCCCCGCGGGGCGCTGAGCGCCCGCCGGCGAAAGTTAGACCGGCGGCGGACAGGCACCTACCCGCAGACTGCAATATCTCCTCCGGGCGCGGGGTGCTAAGTGAGACACTGGCGGGGTGGGGAGAGGCAGAGGTGCGGGGAGGGACCGGGAGATGGGTGTTTGGTGATCTCTTCCTTTCTTTTCTCCCCTCTTTCCCCCCCTTCTCTCTGTCTCTCAAGGACGAGGTGAAATCCCTTTAGTGGTCATAAGGCGGCTTCAGAGACAAACAACACAATGCGAGTGCAAATAACAAAAGGGAAAAAAAAAAAAAAAAAAAAAGGAAAGAAAAAACACGAGAGGGAGAGGGAGACCGGGAACAATGGGGGAGGAGAGGCTCGCCGCGCCTGGCCGCCGCCGGCACCCCGGCAGGAACAGGAGCAGGAGGCGGAGGAGGAAGGCGAGGTGGCGGCCACAGGGAAGGGGCTGCGTGGGGAGTCTCATCACAGCAGTCCCAAGCTCCTGCCCGCCGGCCGTGCACCGGGGCGGCCCTGCGGCTGCGGCGGAGCGGACAACGGTAAGTGACGCGCCCGCCCCAACAGCCATCGCCGCCACCATCGTCATCCTCACCGTCCCTCGGGTGGGGAGAAAGAGGGGCGGCTGTCCCCCGGTTGCACGGGAAAGCGGCGGGGGACACCGAGCCCTTTTTGCCTCTTGTCCCCGCCCGGGAACTTCTTCACCGAGCGGGGCTGCCACGGGTCCCGGGGACGCCGCTACCGTTTTCCTCCTGAGAGGCCGACAGTCCCCCTCCCGCTCTCCGCTAAGAGTATAAACATCCGAGAGTTGCGTGTCCGTGTGCGTGCCCGCTAGCACCTCCCGCACCGGCAGCCCCTATCACACCGGTGCGACCGCGCACACGCACGGCTGCCCGCCGCACCCTTCAAGCGCCCCCCCTCCTCACCTCCCTCTCGTCATTTCCATGACCCCGGCCGGGCGCACGACGGGGAAGCCGAAGTTTGGGGTCCCCCGCGCGCCCTCCCCGGAGCCGGTGACCAGGCACCGCCCCAAAAAAGCCGTGGCGGCTTTGGGGATCGCCGCCAGCCCCGCGTGGTGCCGTCCCGCCAGCGGGGTTACCTCAGCAGCGGGCGGCCTGAGATCGGTCCCCGGGACGGCGGGCCGGGCAGCACCCGCCGTGTCACCGCTCCCCCTGGCTGGCGGGCAACAAGCGTTGCGCCTGGCCCCGCAACCCGACTCTGCCTCGGACCCCCCGGTTACCTCCTCATCTCCGCCAGCACCCCCCCGCTGCTCCTCGCTCGGGTGAGCGCAGTCGTGTCCCGGGCTGGCCCCGCGGGGACTCGGCTGGCGGGTCACGGGGCTCCGCGTACGGGTTGGGGTACGTCCGTGGGTTTGGGGTAGGGAGAAGGTAGATTGTGTTCTCCTCTCGGCAGCCCTTTACTCTGCCCGTACTGCATACAGCTGACCGGGAGCAAGCACCGCGGTGCCCGGGCACGCGGGGAAGAAGCGGCGCGACCGGCGGCCGAAGCCCGGGGACAGGCAAGGGGGGACCCGCCGGTGCTGCTGCTAATAAAGTCACGCTCTGCAAGTAAGAGGTTTCTCTCTCTTGTTTACTTACGGGGTCTTATTTTTAATGGAGCGGTTCGTACACGTGCTGCTGTGGAGCGGTGCAGCCGGCTTAGGCGGGGTGTGCGCCCGAGAGTGGGAAACGCAGCACTGAGCCAAACGGTTCAAAGAAGAGCAAGTTCGGTTATTATTCATCTCCACGAGGGAAGTCTTATCTTCTACAAATATTTGATACTGGGACAAGTCCAATAATTAACAAGAACAATCAAACAATTTCACTGCCTTCTCGGGGATTTAAAAAGTCATCATCTGGAATTCATGAGCATTACAACCGGGTGTTTTTTTCTGCTTGGATGCATTATTGTATATGATCTTTTCAGTGTGTGTGCATCCCTAAGTAATTTTACCCTTTGATGCAAAAAGATGCAAACCATTAAGAGTACAGATAATACTCACAATTGCTGAGTCAGTGAGACTTCAGCCCTCTTCGTAGGAGTGGGGAGAGAGGGTGGTAACCCTGATGGGAAAAGGGGAAAACACCACCAAAAAAAAAAAAAAGAGGTGGAGAAGTTTCTTGGCTTCCTCCCTACCTCTGTGGCAGGAACTCCCACGGGCGTCCTGGGGGTGGGATGGGAGCAGTGCAGAGCTAAGGCACGGCTGCCTGGCCGGAGAATGACCAGTCATGTAGAGGTGCAAGCGTCTGTGCTCCCAGCTGGCCCTGAAACTCCTCTTACTGGAGAAGAAGCCAGACCGGGAAAGGAATGGGAGTACCAAGTTCTGTGGCAGCATTTCTGACACAGCATAGGCTTGGGGTGCCAAGGAGGCAGTGTGGCTTTCAAGACCTGTGGTGAGCCAAGCAGGCCAGATGGGTAGTGCCCCATCTCCAAGCTGTACCCCCAAAATACCCGGAATCGCTCAAACTTGCCTCATCTGGATCAAATTCAGACATTGAGAAAGATGCCCACATGCTGAATGGCAGAGTTTTACCCTGCACTGCCCCAGTCACCAAATTCTGTCCAAGATTTCACAGTGATCACCAAAGTCGCAAGTCCTCAGTCCATGCCTGCTCATGCAGCCCTCCAGTGTCATGGCTGGCAGCCCCAGTGCTGGCACAGGTAAGGAAATACACTAGGCATGGAACTCCACTCACTCTCAGGTAATCTCAAGCCTTGGGACCTACAGCCAGACTTCTCTGTGTTAGGCTGATAGGGGAATGTGTCCCCTCCCCACAACTTTCAGAGCTCTTTTCTGTTGATACAATTCCTGCCCAATTTTTTCATTCCCTCCAGCCCCCCCTTCGCTTACTTAGTGCCAACTTTTACAATCATGATGAAGTTCCTTGCAGTTCAACACAAGAAAGGAATTACAGGGGTTGGGTCCAAAACTAATCTGAAGTGAAGAGAAAAAGCCAAATGTGGGTGCATTTTATTGAAGATCAAAAGCACAATGGTGTGAGATTGTATTATGCTCTCCACAGGAGCTGTATTTTTCTACTACTACAATAGGATTAAGGTGTTCAGTGGAAAAGAGAATTACAAGGGGAAAAAAAAAAGCCCCATTGGACTAGTACTGGCTGCATTTGAGTTTCTCTTAAATAATGGCAATATTTCATCCCTCAAGAACTCTATCATTCTGTTTCCAAACACTTTAAAACAATAATTGTAAAGGCCAATAATAATTTGATTTCTGCTATTTGTTGCTGAGGATTCATTCTCCCTTTTGAGATATATATATTTATATAAAGGATGTTACCATTTCTATGTTTGCTCATTTCAAAAATTTCGGTCAACCAGATGCTTTTGAGTCAAAACTAAAGACATGTCCTTATTTAGCCCTGCATATTTGAAAGCACAGGATGTTAAATGTTAGTATACACAGGCTGGACACAGCTGGCAGCACAGATTCAAGCCACTTTTCCACCCTGAATAAGTGAAGAAAGCACAAAAGAAAATTTCTGGCACAATTTACCCAATGAAAGGTAGTCTCCTGTGGAAAAAAACTGCTACTTGTTTTAAATCAGAAATTTGCAAAGCTTTGGCTAACTTTCAGTTTCCCAATACCAGGAAATCATAGAATCATAGAATGGTTTAGGTTGGAAGGGACCTTATAAATCATCTAGTTCCAGCCCCTTTCCACTGGACCAGGTCGCTCAAAGCCCCATCTATTCCTGACTTGAGCCTGATTTTCTTCCAGTCTTCATGGAACACGACTGTGTTTAAACAATAGGTATCACCACCCCTTTAGAGTGAGAAGCATGCACCTAGAGATTGACTTGTGCATGTTTAGTGTAAATGGTTTATACACAGGTCCCCTTTCACTGAGCTGACCCCAGCCCTGTACCACAGGTTCAGCAATTGCCATTTTAAGCATGACTCCGTAAGATAAAAACGCACAGGTAGATCTCTCTGCTCGCACAGGACTGATCTGCTGCCAGCTCTCCCTGGCTTCATCCCTTCACTACCACTCTTCACAAGTGACTCTGCATGCCTTCTTGCCTTATCCTCCTAGAAAATTCAGAGCTCTCCAGTGTTCTACTACACTGCAAAGGGAAGCACTCATTTTCGCAGGACCTGGTGTAAAATCCTACCTTTCTCATATGGAAGTGTTTTATTGCTACCTTTCAGAGGTATAAATGACAGCATTGAAGAACAAAGCCCAAGCCCTATAAACTCATGTTACCTTTGTGCCAAAGTAATCCAATTAAGGAGGTACTGTGATAACCTTAAAGCCATATCAAAATGAAGAAACCACTTAGGAACTTACAAACATCTGTTTTTTGTATCAGAGTGCATCAGCACAAGAAGACCCTTATGGGGTCCTAATCAGCCAAAGTATCGCTCTCGTCTTCTACGTTCAGCATGGCTTATCTGCTTCTCCATAATAAAATCAGGGTGATACTTGCTCTGATTTCTGTTAGCAAGAAAAGCCTCTGCTACTTAAATTGAAGCAATATGCTTCTGTGCAGCTCCTGTCTCCTTTCCCCCAGAGACAAGAGAAAATCCCAGGTATGGTATTTCAAAAAGACATCCAAAATAACCTTCTACAAAATATAAAACATGCTGCTGTTGTGTCCCTGGATATGGGTCTTTATCCAGTTTCTTCACTGGTTCCTCAAACTAAATGATGAGTTGTGTTTCAGCAGAGTAACTGCTAGTCTTAAATGCAGTTTGGATCCCACATTTAGGTCCTATTAACTAAATAAGGAATATATTTATTTTTAGTAGAAGGTGAGTTCAAAATCTGAAAGAAACAGGAAATGCTGATTAAATTAAATGTTGATTTGGTGTTCTGTAATTTAACTATTGCAGGCATGTGGAACGATTGAAAAAAAAGGAAGCCCATTGAAAAAGTTAAGATGCTTGCTTTTAGTTGTCCATGCTAAGCAAATATTAAGTATTACAAGAATCTGTAAACAGCTTTCAGTTTCAGTAACGGATTAAGGGCCCAAGCAACGCTCATCTATCGTGCTACCATTAGTGACTCTTAGATTTCAATGAGATTACTCACATATATAAAAATAATCATAATCTACCAGGACACAGAGATTAATAGAGACAGTCACAAGGATGGATTTAAGAAGCAGGCTGGAACTTCATTAACACAATAATTTCACTTGTCAAACAGTTAGGTGGGCACAGTGCAGGGATTACAAAGCTACAAATTAGGGCAGATCCTCCCAAATCTCTTTTTTAGAATGAGCTCACATCTGACGCCCATCCCTCAACCCTTCCCCAAGAAGGACCTAGACCCTCCAAGTTCATTTAGCTTTGCTTCTTTCCTAGGTACAAATCCAATTGCAAAGTTCCAGTTTTCATTTCAACTTTAGTCCACGCTGAATGTTACCTAAAATTTTCCATAAATTCCAACAGATGAATAAATGTGTACTATCATTTATTCCAAATCCAACTTTTCAGCCTGCCTGTGACTCCATGGTGCCACAAAGGCCATGAAAATATTTTATGCCTCCCCTAACTATATTTTAACAGAAGAACATACCTTTCCAATATCAGATTACCTCATCAAGTGACACCGTCCCAACACCAGAGTTTACATGTCATGACACAGGATTAATGTAGCCTAAGGCATCAAGACACCCAAACTCTAGGTTCACTTACATGGCTATCAAAAGCAAGGGAGCCAATCAAAGATCACAGCTGGTGGTCTCATGCATATATGTTCTGGCCGCCCCCTTTCTTTCTTGGCTGTTTACCACACCACCAGGTTAATTAATGGTGTTTTTCATGGAACCTCCACTGGAGGTCGAAGAAGCACTTGCGGGATGAGAAACCATGTGGTGATGCTTACTTACATATGGAGACCACTAAGAAAGTGTCTTACATGGCTCAGCAGGGGTCGCTTAGGACTAATTAGTCAGGGCAGACCATTAGGACAGCGCAAGTGTGGTACTTCCAGACCCCCAAGTACTCCAGGTATGTCAGCATGGTGCAGCATTCTGCACAGCCTGCATATTAAATTCAAGACAGGACTGCAACAAGGTTTTCAAAGCGATCAGGATTTTTGGGTGCTCTAGGAATTGGAGAAGTTGTGGTGTCTCAGGTGGCAGAGTTTTGCAAAAGCAGCTGTCTGAGTTTTTTTAAATCTAGCCCCATTTGGTTACACTGGTGATTAACCGAAAAAGGGAGGTAAACAAAATCATCTGTGACTTCTGAAAAGAGAGGCCAGTTCCTGTGAGTACATTTTTGCAGGACTGAGCACTTAGTGTCTTATCAGTAGCAGAGGAACAGGGATTTGTCTATACTGTTTTAGTAAGATTGGTATCTCTACAGCACTCCTTAAATGAAAACAAAATAAAAAAATGCTGTAAAAGGACAGAAAAATGACTCAATTTCCTATTATTGCCAAAAGCCTCTAATTTTGAATATAACCAACCTTTGTGCCACTAGACAGAGGGGGGTTAAATATATATTTAGGTGCAATAATTAATATTAAAATAAATCAGAAGCAAATTGTGACCCTGTTTAAAATTTAGCACAGCTGCTGTATGTTTATTATCCAGCACATACACAGTAGTACCCTCAAGAAAAACAAACATAACAAAATCAAACAAAAATTAAGTAAGGAAGTGGCCAAATCCCCAGCCAAAGACACTGTTCTTTAATTTGTGATCTTTGTTTGAAAAATCATACAGCGTATACAATTTTTGCTACCGCATTCTTCATGTAAAGTGTTTTCTTGCACTACCATCTTTTGTGGAGTAACACAGCTCCTAATATCCCCAAATTACTATCATAAAAACAAAAAGGAGAGGAGGTTGCAATGCAATGAGGTGTCATTTTGTATTTGTAACAGAGCAATCATTGATTTAAAATTGGCATTGAAGCTCCTTTTCTGAAATGATTGCTGGGTTAGGAAACAACAGTTAAACAAGCAAGATCTGAATTTCTGAAGAAAGGCTCAGGTTTAGCACATGTCCTAATCTGTGTTTTGACTATTAGACCTGCACATTTTTCAGTGTGTTCATGTTCTATTTCTATGGAAGCATCCTATAGTAATGCTCATAAAATTGCTGCCTAGAAGGTCACACATCTTTATATTCACCTTTAAAGAAAACGCAAGACTTACGTTGCCAGATAAATAAGATTCTCTCAGAAACTTAAAGCCTGTTTCACCTCATATACCTCCTTGATGGTTACAGGTATGCAGTGAAGGATAAGCAGTGCAAAATATTTTATATTCTGCTTTTACAGTGTGTAGGCATTCAGGCTGTTCACTACAAATGACTGCACAAGGTGAGAAGCACTGAAGAACCAGGCCCCAAAGATTTTCTATACTGGATCAGATCACTGGTGCATTAAGTGTGTCACCTCACAGCTGGATGTTCCAAAATGAACCTAGCTATCTCTGTGGTACTGTGGGAACTACTCTGGCAGTCAGATTGCATCCAGGAGAGGAGACTGGGTTGTGTCTTTTATTTTCTTAGTGTAGCTATTCAGAACTGCCCTCATTTGTAATCAAATTGTTCAGACTTCCTTAACGGTTAAACAAGAGTATCTGATTCTTGTTGTGGAACAGGATGTAAGACATGGCATTAGAAATCATAAATGGCATGGCAGGGGGACACACACGCAACATGGCACAACAAACAAACAAAAACCAAACCCAAACACTACTTTCTCACTATTTTCACATGTTTCTGTGGTATAAGAAAATAGTCCACAATATCAGAAACACATTATAACTATGCCATAATTTACATCATATTTTATACCACAGAGCTATTTTGTGGAACTTTACAGCTTTGTATACTTATCCATTTAAGTCAGAAATGTAACTTAATGTTACATAAACAATAATTATATACAATGTGCAAATATCACCTAGCTATAGGAGGTACCAGATATCAGCAACATGAAGTAGCAAAAATATATAAGCACACAAAGCTGTCTAGATCTCTCAGGGGTTTCATACACTGAACCTCAGTGAGAATGAGATTGCAGCTCGTCACTAGTCAAGTCAAAGGCGCAGATATTCCTAAAACATTGCAATATGCTGATTTCAGCATCTGAAAAATCCAAAGCCGTCTCTGCGCAGAAGAGCAAAACTTGTAGTGCACATGTTAAATACTTTGATCCTAATTGTCACATACCTGCTGACTGAAAGTCAATGGCACTTATATGTGTCCCTAAATAGCTTTTCTGGAGCTCAGTTTCAGCCACCAAAAAAAAATGAACCCACAGAGAAAATGCATGTGCATACTGTTACAAAACCCCCCTCTTATGCTATTGGTTTGTATACTATTTTTTAAGTGTTTCATGTCAAAAATATTTTTAAACACATGCCGTATGACTGGTGATCTGCCTTCCCCAGATCACATCGCAGCACATGAAAGCTTTCAAGGAGAACATGTGTCCCACCATCCATTCATTCTTAGTCACTCTGACAGATAAGACTTGATTGCAAATCTTTTGCCAAAAAATAAAGGTCATTCAGGAAAGTATTTTTTACCTTTGATTTTGGATTTTTTTTTTGTTTGATTCTGACAGAACTACTTCTCTCCAGACAAAACAAAGTAAAGAGATGAGTAAACCAGTAATCTATTTCTGAAAAATGTTTATGTGAAGATAAACCTGAAATTTCACTAGTAAAAACAGCTTTTGTTTTGGATTGGTTTAAATGGGCTTATTTTCCTTTATGATCATGTAGTCGAAACACCTGATTGTGTGTGATCTGCTGCTGTAGGTGAAGAGCCCAGGGCCTGCAGTAGGGGTGAGCGCCGGACTGTCCCAGTATCTGCTGGAATACAGGGTGAGCCCCTGAGCAGTGAGTGTTCCTGGGCAGGGATACCAGAGGTTTAGCTGGCACCAGTTTCAGGGCACTGTGCAGAAAAGTCAAAGCAGGAAAGAAGGCCCAGAAGAGAAGATGGCAAGTCATAGGGATGAAATGAAGATAGAAGCAAAAAGTCAAGTGGCTCTCTGGAAACTGCAGAAATGGATATTTTAGGCATATCATAAAAGCCTCACACAGAACTTTTCTCAGACCAATAAGGGAGCTCTGAATTACTGGGGGGTGGGTTGTTCGTATTTTATCTTTTAACTGACCTCAAAACAAACTGAAAAGTTTGGAAAACTCAGGTTGTCTCTAGCATGGACTTCTGTTCAGAAAAAATCCACAATAAAACTCTATTATATTCATCCTCATTTGTAAACCCAGAGCAGGGATTAGAAGCCAGGCTTGCAGACAAAGAGCAAATCCAAGAGTTCACAGCAAAGGCTCTCCAATTGTGACATTCCTGAAGTCCTCACCCAGCTACCAGCTGTTTATATCTGAAATACTCTTCTCTCTTTCTTAGGTTCATACTTTAATAGTAAAGACCTTCATGCAGCTGATTAAATTTTCTTTTTGAGAAAGGAGATTTTCAAAACCAAAAGTGACTATGAGATATACTAGGAGCCAAAAGGAAACAGAAATTGGATTTTGATCAACAGGCATGGAACAAGAGGAAAAGGCACCAAGGAAGACTGCCAGGAGCCCTGGACAACATCAGTCATTAAGTAGTGAGCTTTCACACTGCTTATGGTAGTTTGGCTGCTCCTGGCCTTTTGGAGTTTTGAAAGGCTTGCCACATTCAGGATAATTAAATAATTAGTATTTGGTTTATAGCAGGTAACAGTGTTTTACTTGGGAACAGTCTGCATCTCTTGAAGCACTCAGGAGCTGGAAAAGCTACCTTTTCCTGTTTCAGCTTCCTTTGTTCACAGTCACAATCTATTTAGTTGCTGTATAGTTGGAATGGCACTGAAAACTAATCACCATCCTACTCTCATGTTACCTTCCTATACAACCTGTTTACCCTACTCACCCGCTGTTTTCCTAAAAAGCAGCTCACTGATAAGTGGCAGGATTACCATTTCTGTGGTGACACAGCTCATCACAGAAGAATGCATATAGATGAAGGTTATTTTTGTAGCAAAAGGAATGACTTTTTTTTGGTCAGATTTATTCCACGGAGGTGGTAGGTGCGCGATCCTGCTTGTTACTGTAATTTACAAGCTCACATCTTCACCCCTTTTGGCATAATCAATTCCCTGATGATCAATGCCCAGTCAGTGCTAGTGTATGCATGTGTGTCAGGCAATGAGTGTGCAATAGAGAGCTCAAGCTCCCCCCAGTCTGTGAAGCATGTGAGCCTCCTATGACTGAAAATATGCTCCCTTGCATAATCCTGAGATCAGCAAATTTCTAGTAAAGGATGTCAGACAGGAATGGGAGGAGGAAAAATGCTTAAGGTAAGCACAGAGGAAAACTCAAGGTACAAAGGTAACCAGCAGGATTCATGCCCAGTTCCAGCTGCATCTCTGTCACTGCTTCCTGTGTGACCTGGAGTGAGAGGCATGTCAGCTCCTCTTGCTTCAAAATCCCCTCTCTGAAAAATGAGAACAGAAGTAGGTGAAGCTATTTTAAAGATCCTTGGCTAGTTAGAAGACGTGTTGTACGAGTGCCAATTGATTATAACCAACTTTTGACAGATAGGGGAGGGAAGGATAGCAGATCAAAAAAATATGCTCCACTCAAACTGTAGCATTCATGAAAAATGTCACTGGCTGAAAGTGATTATCATCTTGGCAGCTGTGTTCAATGGGATCTGTGATCGCACAGGCAAAACAGCTAAGAGGTGCTAACTGGGCCTCCCTCAGGTATGCTGCTAGCCACTGGCAATTTTAATCCTAAAAGGAGAGGAGTTCTCCAGAGATGCCCCTGTAGGAAGGTGCTGTTGACATTTTTAAGAGCTGTATTTCCACAGCTAGTGTTGGGGCTACCTGGCAGGGTGACACCTGAAGTCCCACACACTATATCTATATATCTATCTATCTATATGTATCTATATATCTATATCTAATAACTCATCTCACATGTCTTGTGCAACTGGAAGGCTTCTAGACAGGATGGACAGTGTCTTCTGCATACATAGATATGTCATACCCACTATAAATTGAAACCATAGGCCAAATCCTTGTACTGCAGACTAAGGGCCTGTCATGGGTTCAGCAGTAGCAGTCATTTTTTTCTGCTTCTTAGTGGCTGGTGCAGCACTGTGTTTCTAACTTTCAGCCTGAGAACAGTACTGATAATACCCATGTTTGTAGCT
>WYDI02141294.1:0-67009 GCA_009867235.2 Psittacus erithacus | reverse complement strand
TCCTCTGGACTTGTTCCAACAGTTCCATGTCCTTTTTATGTTGAGGACACCAGAACTGCACACAATGCTCCAAGTGACAGCGTCGCGCAACTCAGCCCCTGCTGCAGGAGGACCTCCACCAGGACCCACCGCGTGCAGTCCTGCCCATTGTGCACCCTCGCCTCATGAGACCAGGCAGGCATTCTCTACACCCCGAGCTCTGCGATGCAGCATCCCGTGTCATCGGTTCTGTCTGGTGCCGCCACTGCCACCGTCGGGGCAGTCGGAGCAGGGCTCCCAGCTCGGGCCCTGTTCATGCGGCGAGCGCCCGCCATCGCACTCGCTGCCCGCCCCAGCTGCCGCGCCCCGCTCTGACTGACGTGCCGCGCCATGTTCTCCCGCCCTGCTCGCCGCCGTCCTGGTGTGTCGCGCTCCCTGGGGCGGGGTTTGCGCCCGTCAGTGCGTGCTGAAGAGATGGGATGAAATAAGAGTAAAAATATGTCATTTTTAAGGCAATTCCGGAATTCCTCGCTACTGTAAATGAGAATGTAAACGGGAACGGTTCTAAAATTTGTTCTGAACTATTATTTTTGAGAACGTTAAAATGTCCTCTTCCAATCGTGTTGGAGAAATGCTATTGTTTCCTGACGTAACATAAAACTGGATCCAGCTGGAGTGGGAGGGGGTGTAGTAAACAAGAGACATCACTCATCATAAACCTAACAAAGCTACTAAGTAAGATGTTTATATGAAGCAAAACAGTGCATGCATCATGCAAAAAAAAAAAAAAAGGAATCAGTGACATTGAAAAAAATAGTATAATTCTGAATCAGTGGAAAATACATCTCCTGAAAACATCAAAAATCACCGTGTTCCTGTTAATGTTTTGCTCTGAAGAAACAGTGTTTTCTAACGGCAAACTGTTTCACGAAGCATTTTCCAACCAGCTTTAACACAAATACTGCCAATTGTCATTGTGTAGGGAAGTGAAAAATATGTTTTATTTTAGCTTCAATTCTAGCAGTATGCGGGGAAATGGCTTCTTTAACAGGAGTCTTTGAGTTAGAGAAGTGGCTCTGAGGAGCATCCTGTTACTGGGACAATAGCCCTCTGCCCCTCTGCTGACCTTGAGTAAGCAAAAGCATTGTCATTAATCACACTCAGTACAATGGTGTTTCTTCTGACGAGCTCATAAAATCAAATAATAATCAAGCTGCCAAATTTCTGGGTGCTCAGAGCTGATCCTTGCTTTCCCATTTTATTTTACTCTTTTTTTTCAAGCAGGCAGGAAAGGCTGCCAGCTAGAGCAGAACTTTTCTGCAGCTTCCCACCTTACTCTTTTTCTCTTTTCCTAGGGCTTTAACAATTGATCTGTCCCACTGATGTTTCTGTATGTTTGGTGTATTTTAGCTGTATCATCATCTGAAGCAGCTTTTGGTTTTTAGGGCTCATTTAAAATCAAAGAGGAACTGCCTTCAGCACTCGTAGTGGCTGGAATGAGGGGAGAAGGGCTGACAAAATTCATGCTGCGTCTTTCGCTGCAGAATTTGAAACAAAATATTCCCTTTTATTTCCTTCTTATTTGTTTCCACGTATCTTCACCTGGTCTTTTGCTTTCCTTTCACCCCCGCCCCACTTCTGTGTGCTGTGCCAGATTCTCCAGGAATGTTAATTCTGTTTGAAACTTATCATGGTAAGAGAAGTGTTGAATCCTCAGGATATGGAGGAAAGAGTTTCAGTATCCGATGTATGGGTTTGCTTGCTTTCTTTTTTGTTTTTAAGTGTTTAGAAGTTGTGCAGGATAGATTTGAAGCCTGGGTTGACTGAGAGCCTCAAAACAGAGAGAAGTTACCCCTGAGAACACCTGCCTTTGAAGTTAATTCAGTTTTCCAAGCTCCTAATCAAATGGAGAAGTTGCAGGAAGTCCAGATATCCTGCATAGGCTGTGGGGTGGGCCTGCTGTCGTGACCCAGGTACTCATTTGAAGGTGGACTTTGCTTGGCCAGGGGAGAACGGCTCCAGTGGCAAAACAGCTGAAAGCCGATGTGGTGTAAACAGCCACATGTTTCATGGGAACAGGATTCTTTCCTCAACTGGGAAAACTTCAGACTCATGATAAATGGCAGTTATATCCATTTTATGGCACTGTAAAGCAACATCTGTGTGCTGCAGCCTGCTGGCACAGGTACTTGGAATAACTCTAACTTTGCTCCAGATAGATAGTGCATTTCCTAATACAGCAGGAAAAAGAACAGTATTTGGTCCTTTGGGGGTACCCTGGGGTGCCTCGAGCCCTTCCCCAACAGAAGCCTACCCAAAGCTCCCAATCTTTTGCTGGATGAAGTGGACAGAAATATAGGCATTAGAAACAGCAGTAAGCTCTGAAAAATGTGTTCACCAGCTGAAGTTAGCAGAATGAACCAGCAGTTTAATGTTCTTCAAAATTCAAATGGCTGCCTGTCTTTTTACCATCCAAGCCTTCCAGCTTGATACCTCACTAAGATCGTGGGCTGGATTTAACCCAGCCAGGGAAATATGGCAGAGTTTCAGCCTTGCAACTTCTTTCCTCTGCGCTGCATCAGAGTTTGTTTCCTACTTTTCTCTGCTAAAAGCAGGAATACAAAAAAAGTACTTCTAACTCAGCCAGTGGATGATTTTTATCAGCTCATTTTAGTCAATAAAGAAAGAAGTCAATCACTCCTGGAAAATAGCACTTTCCACTACTGTATATACCCAGCCAGTACAATTGCAAAATAAATCAATAACCGCATTAATCAATACGATGTAAACTGCTGATCTCTGTGAATAAATTGTACCAGTGTAAGAAGGCTTTCAAATAAATTCTAAACCCACTCAAACTGCATAGGCTTTAAATCTACTAAGGGCAGTGGGACACTTGAAAGATTTGTGGCTTCTTTTTAAAATCTCTGGGGTAGCAGGGCTGCCAAATACTGTAATTAAATCATGCTAGCAGTGCTCACACACAAAGTCCACTTCAATGAGGGCCCCAGAAAATATCCCACAACTGAAATCTGCCAGCAACAGGGGATTTCTGGCAAAGGCCAGGTTGAGTAGGAAGGGAAGGCTGAGCTGCAATCTGGTTATTTTACAGCCCCAACAGCTGTAGGTTTTTTTCCTTTAAGCAACCTCAATTTTTTTACAGGACTCTGAACCTAAGCATCTCTCTTTTTTTATTTTACCTGTTGCCACAACTGTCCCATTCAAGACCTCTGGCAGAACCTACAGACACATTGCTTGTAAGGAAAAACAAAAGGTTATGCCTAAGGAGATTTGGCTTATGGCAGCAGTATGGTTTGCAGCAGGCTGTCCCTTCTACGCCAGCTGCATTGTGCTCCTTGCATGGCTGGCAAAAAAAGCAGGAGTCAAACAGGAATATAATTTGTGAACATTTGTGTTGGGCTCTTCACCATGGGTCTGAATGTGTCATGGAAAAAGAAATTGTTAGGAGATGGTGGTAGCCATGAAATTGTTCATAGCATTAGTAAGAATATGGTAGGGATGTGCGCAGGTTGTGAGTATGGGCTGAAGGGAGATTGCAGGCTTTGGCATAATAATTAATAGAGCTACACTAAGCAGGTTAGGGTTGTACAACCCGTTTCTGGCAAACCAGGAACCAGAGCCATGCACAACAGTGTCCAAGCCAGGCCCTTAATTAAACTGGCCCTTCTCCCATGCCCTTTGTGAAATATTCTAGAGACTTAAACTTGTCTTGTGGAAAACTTGCATATTGTAAGGGGTCTTCTTGTATCCTTTTGTGTTTCAGAATTTTTCCAGTTTGTTCTTTAAGAATGGAAAATATTTGTAGCCTTTTTTCAGTACTGAAATATATTGGTGTATAAAAAATAGGTTAAGTAAAGAAATACATAACGGTATTATTAATATGACATTTTAATTGCTACATCAGACATATTTTCAAGTACTAAGTGCTAGCAACTGATAAAAAGAGGTTCACATTAAAAAAACCCTGAATGATTGAAGTCATTTGGAGGCCTTTCTTTTACCATGCTGTCAAAATGTCCAGCGGACCTTTTCTACATGGTAAATTTCTCCAAGAAAGATTTTATACAAGCTATTTTAATAGCTCTGATCCTCCCCCAGCACCTACCCCGCTGCATAGTTTTTGGATTAGATAATGGTCAGAGCAAAAGAAATGCCAAATCCTTACAAACACTCAAGATGGCCAGATGACCAAGGACATTATATATGAAATCTCTGCAACCTTATTTAAATTTTCACACAGGCAGATGATTCTGAATGTACCATTTACCATTCTTTTGCACTTTCAGTCCATAACAATCATGTAAGTGGCAGGCCTCTGTGAATTCACACTCAGTAGCAGAAGGCAGCATAGAGGCATGATCTCTGAGTTAGGCTGGACATAAATAATGCACAGACTGTGAGGCGATGCGCGTTCCTGCAGTCCCTATGCTTTGAAGAGCTCATCATCCTAGTAGTAATAGTTCAATAGTCTACTGTTAGTATTACCATACCTCAGTCCATGTTCACCCAAAAGCAACATTGTGGCTGAATCTACATAGCACTTGAAACCTAATATTCAGGAGCACCAAGATGCAGCAACTCTCTGGCACCTTGAGGGAAATTAGAAGTGGCAGTGCCTTGGCAATACCACTGCCAGAGGGGACCAAAGTCATTGGTTTATTCATGGTAGGACAAGTTTCTGCCCTAGTTTTTGCCCAGGGAGAAGCAGAGTCAAAGAGTTACACATGTGCTCCCTGAAAATTAAAAAATAAGTGGAGGTGTGGAGAGTGGGAGGCAGATACTGACCATGGCAGCCCAGTGCATCCCAAAACCTCTCTTAGCAGAGTAGTTGTCTCTTCCACACAGGCTCTGAAAGTCATTGGGAGAAATCCCCTGTGCCTGCAGTACAGTCAGATATTAATAAAATCTTTTTCCACTTTTACAACATATTTATACGTAAGTGTGATTTAGAGTTCTGTGTCAAGTTGTCACCAGGGCTGCAATCCAACGACCTGCAGAAACACAGGGTGTTTCTGCACTTCAGGATAATGTTGATTTAAGGGCTGGTACAATAGCACATGTAGGCTATTTTATTTAGTTTCTTGGCATTTGTATTCAAAAATTGCCCTATAAAGAAGGGAGAAGGCATTAAATAAAGTCTAAATGCTCTTAAATCACAAAGAAACATTGTGTTTAAAGTGAACTGAAACATTTGGATCGGCCCAGAATTGCTTTTTGCATGGAGAAATATTTTGTTGATGTGTTAAATTTAAACTGAAAATCTCTGACTGTGGCTTTTTCAATTTTTGGTACTTTTCTTAGGTCATCAAAATAAAATAGGTATAATTCTTCCAGGTCTTTGAAAACTTAGGCTGGTCTGTGATTTGATCTCATGCCTCTAAAATCTGTTAGGACTGGGCTAAGGTTCTATGCATTGGACACCTCTAAGTGAGGTTTTTAATTCAGCTCCCTAGTTGCTAAAAATCAGGAGCATTATATTGGTTTTAGTTTTACTTTTTCCATAGTTTCCATTTTGACTTCTGGTTTTAGGGGATTTACAGTGTTCCTGTTTTCAAAGTTTCTCCTGCAACCATGAGTGACAAAACTATTTTCTGACACCTTTTTCTTGCAATGAAAGCTGCCAGCCATCTGAACTCTCTCTGTTTCAGCATCAGGTGCTTTAATAACACTTTCACGTAAAAAGGAAATCTGGACTTTCACTGCTTTGGGCAGCTCAGGCATCAGCTCATCTTGGGGAAACACCAATAAAGTATCGGGGAGCCGAAAAGGAGAAAATGAACCTGCACAAGTTAAAGGGCTACGCTGATTTAGGGAGGATGGGGGAGCTATCATGACGTCTGTATTTAAAGGTGTTCTCCTTAAGAGTGCTTAGAAGTTCTGCTCCGAAAGCAGAACAGTCACTTGGCAACCCACTTGTGCTCTAGCTCTGAGGAAGGTCAGCAAGGGAGTAGATGTATCTAGGTTAGTTGTCTTCCTAGATTGTTCCTTACTTTTAAAAGGGTTACTCCCATGGGAATTTCAAAACAGGACTAATGTAGAAATTATGAGGTTAAGCACTTGGAGACATTAAGAGCCCGATGTTGAAAAGTGTCTTCTACAGTGAGAAAAGTACCTTGCAAAGAACATCAGTAATGCATGCAGAAATTAAAACATCTCAAAAAGTGATTCATTGTTTACCTTGCCTGCAAAGAAAAATGTTTTTACTTCATTAGGGTATTATCAAAGTTTTTAATACTATATCCACTTCTTTCTAAATTCTTCTCTTATTTTTAAATCTATGGTAAACCTCTTCCTTACAACTACTGTGATTAGCATCTTTGTAGCAATCCCAGATGACAGGCTTCTGAAAATGGCATTATATTTCTAGAGCCTCCCTGTAATTAAGTATCTATCAGGCCTTCTATTCAGTTGTATGTAACTGCTCTGCAGGAAATCTCTCTTCGCTTGAATAAAAAGCCATGTTTTGTTTAAACTTAGCAGAAGGATTGCATTTATGTCATGAAATATAAGAATTTTCGATTTGGTCTTTATTAAATACAGTGAGCTGATCAAAAATCATCCACTGAAGAAAAAAAGGTACCCATTTCTTAACGGCTGCAAGATGGTCTGCAAGCAAGGCAGAGGGCAGTTCCACTTCCTACTGGAGATCTGCTGGGAAAGGATTATGCTGTCACAGTTTAAGCCCAGCCAGCAACTAAATACCATGCAGCCACTTGTTCACCTGGTGGGAGCAAGGAGGAGAATCTGAAAAAGTAAAACCTGCAGGCTGAGATAAGTTTAATAATTGAAGTAAAGTCAAACATAAAATAATAATAGTTATAATAACAACAACAATACTACTAATAATGACAATGAGAAGGGAGATAACAAAAACAAGAGAGAAATAAAACCCTAGAAACATAAGTGATGCAGAGTACAATTGCTCACCACTGCTGACCAATACCAGCTTGACCCAAGCAGTGATCAGCTGCTTCCAGGCAACTCACCCCAGTTTCTGTACTGAGCATGATGTTCTGTGGTATGGAATATCCTTTTGGCTAGTTCAAATCAGGCGTCCTGTCTCTGCTTCCTCCTGTCTTCTTGTGACGCTTCTCACTGACAGAGCATGAGAGACTGAAAAGTCCTTGATCAGGGTAAGTGCTACTTAGGAACAACTTAAACATTGGTGTGTTATCAGCACTGTTCTCAGACTAAAGCCAAAACACAGCACTGCACCAGCTACTGGGAAGAAAATTAATCCTATCCCAGCCAAAATACAACAGATACAAAGAGCTCCACCAAATAACAATCAGTTCTGTGAAAAGTTTTATTGAATTTGGTATGGGGATTGTTAAACATCACCAGGTGTGATATTTCTTAATCCACAATAAAGAAAAAAACCCAGGTTTCACAGTCACTTCAGTGAGACTGCAGCTGCCCAGCCATGAGAACATGAAACATGCTTTTTTGGCTTCAATAGTGTCAACACAAGATGCAAATGTTTAATAGGGAGTGCAACTCCAAGTGAAACGCCTTGTCCTAAGGTCTTAATGATGTTTTCATCCTGTAGAGTCTAGATCAAAATTGGGCTGTCTTCTGTAGCATGTGCTTTTGCAGTGTTTTTATAATTTTGTCACACATCAGTACATGTGGAGTTGTCCCTGAAGTCCAGCTCATGGGCTCTGGAAGTAATCTCAGTTACCAGAGTTTTGGTAGCTTTCTACATTAATTCAGATTATAGACTCTGTTGCTGCCAATTTGGCCTCTTATATCCATGGATAAGAATGGATAAGATGCTGTTTGAAGGATTATCATGCACAGATGAACCTCTAGCCTTTTGCTCATTCATTTGCGTAGATACCACCATCCCCATTTGCACATTTTTCTTTTAAAAAATATTGGGGGATATTTGATTCACTTGTAGTTATAAATGGTTACAAAGATGAAACAACACATATTTGACAGTGGTGAAAAGAAAATATACTTCAGAGTAAAGTGAGAAGGAAGACAGATATGAGACAAAAAAATGCCTTTTATCAGATGCTAAAGCTGATATGAGTGTGCCTTCACATTTTCAGCTGTATCTACTGATTTGAAAGCCATGCTCTGGTGTTTAATTTGTCATTCTAATAACTCAATAGGCTGAAAGGCTTAATTTGATGCTTTTATTTATATTTCAAGGTGATGAAAATTGATGTTCTTCTCATTTAGCTTCATACCCAGCCCAAAGATGAATCTACACTTTCAAACTCACATAACAGGATTATGTGAGCAAGCAACTGAACCTGCTTGAAGACAGATATATTTCAATCTCCCTTCAAAAAAGGTATTCAGCATCTCTGCTAGTTTTGTTGGTCAGAATAGTCTTTGTATGAAAAAAATCCTTTAAAATATATTTGAGAATATGTAAGGTATCTCATACTGTAAAAGGTATGGTCTCATTCAGACCTTGCTCAAGGTTTGCTGATGCCATTGAAAGTGCTTCTGTGGAATTCAAACGACTTTGGGCTGTTACATATAATTTCTTTTATTTAAGTTTTCCTTTTCTGAAGAAAATAGTACCGTACACTTCATATAATGCATTGTATGGCACTCTCTGTAATAAAACAAGTGCAAAGAGTAAACAAATAGCTTTTATTTAATTGAAAGTGGTTTGGTTTGGTTTGGTTTGGTTTTCTTACAGGTTACATTGAAGAAAGTGAGATAAATAATATCCTCATCACAAGCAGTTGCAAATCTCTCAGTTACAACAGCTTGGCAAACGTCTTTCATGTTTGACATACCATTATACTGTAGTTTCAATTAGAAATACTGCTTGTAAAATATTTGAGATCACTCTCCTTACAATCTTAAGTTACGTTTGGCATCACTCCATTAAATTAATGCATATACATTTATCCATTAATTTCAAGCTTATTTTTAAAAATTAATGTAATATTGATACCTAATGTTTTCTTAATAATAGACCACTTCTTTCTCCCTCCACCATCCCCACTGTTTTTCTTTATCAGGAATGTTGGTCGCAGTTAAGTATTAAGATAAAATCTACACATGGTTTATTTTTAAAAGTCCATGGTTGAGCATTTTTTTAATCATCAAGGAAAAGACTATATAAGAATGGACCTCAACAGCAGGATCCCAGATGTCAATATATGGTTTACCCTTTGGGGCAATTTTATCGCTTCAGAGATTAAACCTGTAAAAATACAAGCACACAAAATTTTCTGACAAAAGTAAATTTGTCTCAAATAAAGGTTTTTTATGCATTCTAGCATAATAGTGATCTTAATTATATTTCCAAAATGAAACATTATCCACGAATGTTACTTCTGTTTATCTTTTAATTTGCAACAGCAGTCCCATGTAGTCTGGTTTTGAATCATCTTCCCACCCTCCCTGGAATATTGCATTTAGGAGGGTTTTGGCTAGTTTGTTGCAAAACTGTGCTTTGTTTTGCATGAAAAATAAGATACTTATGAGAGCAGGGGCTGGACCCTGGGAACCCCACCTCAGCATGGAGCAGGGCTGAGATTCTCTCTCAGGAGCTTCAGCAGCTCTGGAGCAGATTAAGAGCTGCATTATATATAAGAGCTGCAGCTTTAACTTGATCAAGAAAGCTTATTTCTCTGTTCTTCCCTGAGCATTACAGGCCACTACACTAAAACTAAGGTCACATCTAGGTGTTGCGCTAAATACGTTCTCTGCTAATGAATCTGAGAGTACCTGAGATTAACTAATGCTGATGTACCCAGCATCACAATGCAACAGAAATGATGCCAGCTATGGTAGTGGAAAATCTGTTAATCTATTGTATTTAGAGGAACATAGATTTCTTATTACGCAATAACATTCAGAGGAGGGAAAAAAAGATCTCACGTACTTGGTATTTTTGGAATCCTAATTTCCTCACTGCTGCTGCCATCCCCACCGTCACTGACTGTTCTTATTTCTATGAGATAATCTTCTTCAAATGGAACCAGAAGTTCAGCTGAAGTGTTATTTGTCTTCAGTATATGCGTTTTGCTGTGTCTGTTTTGTCTATACAAAATCTAAGTTAAAAGGGATTAGAAAGCAGGAGTTATTTTGTATATTTTTAGGGTTTTATGGATTATTGGAAAGCTCAGAGTATCTTCTGTCATATCCCAAACTTTTCAGAGCACTACCAGCATCCTGCAGAAGATTAAAATTAATTCAAATCATAGAAATATATTCTGCAGATTTTTGTGATGGAGACCACAGTGGGCATTTACTCCAACTTCCAGGAGAGCCTGTGTCTGCTAGAATGAGATTATGAATCCCTTTCCAAAACATTTATACTGTTCTATAAATATACACCTTTAAACAAGACTTCAATCTGTAAGAATTTTTATACCCAGAACTCATCAGACGCTTTAGGAACTAAGGGTTTAATGGTTTCAGTTTGGTTTTTGTTTGTTTGGTTTGGTTTTTTTTAATTTTCCCTGGTTGTAGTGAGCATTTATTGTCAAACAGAAATACTCACATTGATTTCTGTGTAAAATTACCACCTGTAAATGAAAACCTGGGATGTTGCATAGCAGTATGCTTTTAAAAGCTTCAAGAAAGGACAGAAATTTGGCTAGTAGCATCTAGGAAGCACATTTCTACAATTAAACATAATGGATCCAGAGCCTGCTTGCACATAGGTTCTTTTGCTAATGAATCACTGGACCAAGGTGGATAGCAGCAGAGCAGCTTGGCTGTCTAGACCGGGATCCTACAGACTATGAACAGCTTTTTTCCTCCAAGAAGCCTTTCTTCCTTGCTAGCACATCAATGACAGTGTTTGACTCCTTTCCTTTGACAATTTTTTGATATATTCATGCTAAGAAGAGCAACTGACGAGCAAAGCAGAAGGAGAAACAAGGATCATACAATAAATACCATAGCAAGTACATAAGAACTCTTTCCACACCAGAATGTTTTAAGTGTAGCCCTGAAGCAGGTAGATTAGACACAAAGGAAAAAAGCTTAATTGTCTAGTTTTAACTTTCTTCCCAGTGTGTGGAGCTACTCAAACACATTTACGAGAGTGCAAAAGAATATGCAAGAAAGATTGCAAGCTGGAAGGCTTTGTGTCCTTTTCCACCCTAGATATAAATAACTCTGTGTAGACACTAAAATCCCTAGCAAAATGAGGATTTTGATCTTGAGGACCTTTCCTCCTCTAAGCACTCTCCACCTCCATTTGTATAGTCCTTCAGGAGTAAAAAAGTCTTGGCATGAGTCTTTTGGGGTCAGAGCCATTGCAAACAAACTTTGAACTATTATTTTTCCCCTTTAAAAATGGAGTGGGAGTGCTTTTACTTCATTCATGTTGAACTTTACATATCTTCCTTCTCATTTTCAGAGGTACATTTGTGAATTTCCAGAGAGTGGGGACTTTTAAATGTGTCATATGCCTGTCTTTAATGATTAAGAGACTGTGCTCTACTCCTTATATATGTGTGAATCTCCTTCCCCTAAAAGATGTGAATGCAAGAATCTTAGATGAGTAAGATTACAAGGGAAAAGGGACAAGAGAGGTCTAGTGTTGGGGACGAGAGATCTAGCGTTAGGGACAGAAAAATCCTGTGTCAGGATAAATAGGTCCTACTCTGAACAAACACAGCCATTCTTCCAGTTTTATAAATTTCAGCAAACTGTTACAATCTATCCATGAAAGTCACTGTTTTCCAGGGAATATACAGTCACCTTTCAACAAGCGACTGTTTATACCTCTATTATAGAAACCATGTCTGATGAATGAGAAAAAGAAATTACTTACTTTGTAGCCTAGCACCTCTGATTCGTTCTCCATTGATTTTACATGTTCCCAGTTCAAACAGATTTTGGAATTTGTCACTTTCCAGGCGATGTTTGCCGGAGGTTGACTTGGTGCTTTAAAAAAAAGATGATGATAATCGGAAGATACAACTGAATATTAATTTGCATCGTGTAACTGAATGAGAATGAACTGACAAAGAAGCAGCAAATGCATGGGTGATTCAAAACTAAGAGTAAAAAATAGTTTCCAGTCCATCATTGCTCCTGCATTAATCAGAATAAAGCTCTATTCATAGCATAAAACCACTTACTGTGAGAGTTCATTTTCAAAATTAGGAAAATCCTGACAGTGTCTGACAGCTCAAGTTATATTTGATAGATTTTGTTTAAGTACTGTGTTTCTATCTGTATTTTAATGTACTAGAGAATGTTTTGCTGTACGGATTTCAAAAAAAGGTAAAACAGCAAAATATAAAAGATAAGATTTTCATCAGCCATGAGGACAGGTTACAAAGAGCTACACATTAAAGTCTCCATGTGATCCATCATGAAACATTGTAGATTTTATAAATTCTCAGCACAATAGGCTAAGAGCAGCTTTTCAAAGGCTTTTCATGCCTAAGTGCCAGGACTTTGAAAATTTGCCTACAAGTAACTGAAATCGAATCCTGTGTGAACATGTGAAGCTGAAACTGTGCCTTTGAACTCTATCTCAGATTTAGAACAACACATTATCTCCTTCTCCGTCGTGCATCCTCCTCGACCCTGCCTGGGAGGATGGCACTGGGGATGTTAGAAGAAATAAGGACTTGAACAGAATTTAGAAAAAAGAGAGAGGCTTGGAGGAACACATTGTGAATATCCCAGATTTGACTTTAAAATGCTTGACTTCTGGGATCCTTGTTTTCCCCCTACAGTTCCTATGAATTGATGATTAATGTGTGTAACTTGGAAGATACTGTTGATTTGGTAATACTGTACAATTTCTTTAATTTCCCATGGAGACAGAATAAATTGATGGTGCCTGTTTTTTCATATCTATCTACTTTTTGACTGTGGAGAAGTTTAATCCTTCCCAACAGTAGGGAAAAGAAGTGTTAGTGGACTACCCAGGTGAATATAAGCAGATATCCTTCCATGTGCCATACTGTCAGTGCTGAAAAGAGATCAATTTTCTTTTTGAAGATATTTATATTTAAGTTAATTAAACTGCAAATTAACTTAAATGTTATTTGAAACCTCTTTGTTTCTTTCAGCAAATATTTTGTATAAGGAATTTGGTAACAAAAAACCTCACAACAGGCAACGGATGTCAAATTGACTGTGTATCCTGAAAAGTCTTGGAAGTATTCAAAAAGGGATGAATACCGCCCTATTCAAAGCTTTTTAGCATAGCAATTAAAACCATCTCAATTCATAGTATTTGGGCTGAAAAACTACCATAGGATGAGTTTCAAGACAAATTAATTGGTTTTGCTATACAGCCAGGGACCAGAATAGGAGGTACTGTAGCACTTCCCCAAATCCATAGCAATATCCTCAAGCAAACCCACTGCAAACAGCTCTTCAGATCTAACATTAGGAGATCATTTCCTCAACTAATTTCTTGTAATGAACATTGTCAAGAATAATAGAAATCCCAAGTATATGCTTAAGATTTTTAATGATGTTTCTCTTGTGTTTTAGGTAACACTTATCTTTGTTGCTGCACTGAAGTGAAGTTTATCCTTGCAAAGTATTTCTAACATCTATATGTGTTGATAAATATATTTTTAAGTAAAAAGAAAAAGCAAAGCAATTGCTGAAATCCATCATCCTAGTAAAGAAGCAGAAGAGCTGAGCTTCACAGCAGCTCCTGATGAAGCAATACATTCATGGAAGAAGGACATAATTTCGCCTTTCCTGAGTAGTTTACACTTAAATGAGGATGTCAACTTAGACCTTAAATTGATCTCAGATAAGTATGTTTCAATCAGAATTGCACCTATTTGGCAGTAGGACCATTTTGCTTTTGCTTAGTCTCTACAATAATGGCACGTACAGAACACGGTAGGAATCCTGGACGATGAAGAGGAAGACAGAGCTATTACATTGAAGCTAAAGCTCCGGCTGTAGATGCGCATTGTTTATATTCTCTTGACATATTATCTCTACTCATATTGAAAGTGCTTGCATTTTTCAGAGGCTAGCTTAAAATTTTAATATATGTTTTTAAATATTAAAAGGGTTATTTTGACTTTAATTTTTAAGTGACCCATTAGCACAATCCTGAATTTGACAGAAGATGAAGTCAATGTAAAACAAAAGCAAATTTATTCTTTATACTTCTTGTCTCTTGACTGCCATGTCTTTAACTTGTCTTTCATACATATGCACATAGGAATATAGAGAATGATTTACAGAGATTAGTCCATTTTCCATTTAGAAATTGCCTGTGAGAAAATTCCACTTTGAATCCTTAAGAAATACCTTATCTGGCTTTATTTTGGTTTATGTTATTTACACTAAATAGTAACTTTAATTGGCAGCTCATTTTACAAGTTGGTTTCTGCCTGCACTTTGAGAAATAGCATGGAACAGCACATAGACAAGAGAAAAATTGGTGAAAGCAGGGAAATATTTCCCCTTTTGTGCCTTTTCTGCAAAAGTTACAATCAACTATTTACTGGGAAAACATAGTCCAATGAATGTATAAAAACAATGGAGTGCTTAAACAGCAATAAATTTGGGGGACTGGTACATGGCAGATTACCAAGATTTTCTGCTTTATGAATATTTTGCTCTTAGTGAACATTTACTTCATAGGTACAGTCCTGCAGGATGGTGCTCAGTGCTTCCTTGTTACCTTGGAAGATGGCCACATGAAAGCACTGATTTCATGAAGGTGCTTCTCACAAACAGGATAGCATATGTCTTTGCTTCTACAATTCCAGACCAAATAGCATTTATATGAATGTACCCATGCATATATATGCTCCCTGTATATACAAATATTCCCCCTTTGTATTTCACAGTCTAAAGGGCTCAAAAAAGCACTTTATTTGGACCATTCAACAGTTTTCTTTAAAGAAACAAACCCATATTCCCAATACCCAAATCTGTTGTTTGACCCACAGAACATCTTTCTTTTACCAACTTTACATATCTTTTGAAATTTCCTGAAAGCAAGTGGCATGCTGTTGCAGGGCAAAAGGAAATCCTTCCTAATGGTTGCTATATTGTATGAACACAGACACTGGTCTTATCTAATTTTGTAGGTGTACAGAATTATTTTAGCATATAAATAGAATAAGGTAAATGAAATAACCTGATTTAAGTTGATGAGAATTTTAGCTTCCATTGAAACAGACCTGAAGCTGAATATTTATGAATGTCTTAAATACCAGAGTCTGAGTAAACTTGACAGTGACCACAAAAATATTATCAGGTAAGAGTTAGAGAAGTTTCTTAGTCACAGATTTTGTTGCTTAATTTTATGAAGAGATTTGGGCTATAATTTTCTTTGATATTGCAACATTTAGCAGAGATGGGTCACGGTAAGCTGAAATGTCACTGTCACATTTGGGAGTTGGCAACATTTATTGTACTAAATTGAATACTCACGTGATTTTTTAGTGGTGACATTTACCGGGGTGCTAGAGGGCCCAGTCCCTGCAGTGTTGTAAGCTTGAACTGTTGCAAAATAGACTGTGTTAGCTTTTAGTCCTGTGATATTTTTGGCTGTTACATTCCCCCTGACTCTGACTTTACCAGCTGTGCTTTCCTTCGGATCATCAGTCCAATATAAAACCTGAAAGGCAAGAACAAAGTACAGGCAATTCATTGTTTTCCATCAATTACAGATTTGGCTGGGAAGCAGACATGCTGACAATGAAGATTTCAAGGAATTCAGGATTTTTTTGTATTCAAAACTGGCAGGAAATAAAACCAACTGTGAATATTTATAGAGAAGAAATAAAATTTCAGAGGCTGAATACCAATTAAGGAAATAAATGAAATCCTTAACTTTATAGATATCTAAAAAGAAACCTTTGATAAGGTGAGAAATTTTAAAAGTTCATTTGGTTTTATGGTTTGAATGCATATGAATAAAACTTTAAAAGATACAAAGAAACATTAATCTCAGTCATCTAAGAGATCTTTTAATTATTTTGTGTCCTGCCTCTGGTTTTGATTCAGGGACTGCTATTTATACCTTGTGGGGTTTTTTACCTCTGAGTAATTGATTTAACAATATTTGTGTATAGTACATGACTCCTGTTACCTTCATTTATACATTTATAATTATAGGACAGAATTTAAAGTATTTCTGACTTGGTTTACTATTGGTTTATCTTATCTACAAAAAACCCTACTGTGTAACTAAAACGCACAGGAATTATATCTGAGGTTACTTTGAAGTACCCCTGTTATTAATACAAAAATGTGCTCCCCCTTTGTCTGCTGGAAGCACCTCTGGAATCAAGTATGTGTCCTTTTTTAGTAGCCATCACACATGATTAATCTTGAGATTTTGCTATACATCACACAAAGTCCAGAGCTGCAGTCCTGGTCTGTAAATGTTTGTGAATATCTAAGGTGAAATATTGTTAATAAGAGTCATGTGAAGAGCTCCATTGTCTGTTGACTTGGAAGCAAGGGAGGAAGAACCAGGATACAAATATGGCCATGAAAGGGATATCTGTAAAGTGTCAGACACCAGCACTGGCTCACCTCATAGCCCAGCACCCTGCCTGTGTGCCTGTTCCATGCGATGGGCTGCCAGGAGATCTCCACTTCTGTCGCTGAAACACTCATTGCAGAAGCCCCCACTGGTGCTATCTGCGGCTCTGGGTGATGAGAGAAAACACAGCTGGTGGAACATTTGTGTTATGTCAGGAACTGTAGGAGATTCAAGAAAAAAAGGAAGAGATTCTGAGGGGAAGCAGCTCCCAGAGGCTCAGGAAACCTGGTGTGAGCTGCTAGCCTTACCACCCTAGCTTTTTTATTGTGGAACATCAGCAAAACCTGTTTTCAAAATTGGTCATTACCCATAGGCTGGGAAATATTTTCAGACTACTCAGCTACTCTCTGAAAGCTAGACTTTTGGATGTCTCCTGATTTTCCCAGCTTGCTGAGTGGGAGCTTCCTGGGGACAAAAATGTTGAAACATGGTGTATACATAAAAAGATTCTGAAAACCTGCCCCTTGCTTTTTTGTTTACTTCCATTTTCAATCTTCTTTCATGTGCCTTGAGCAGGCTGCTTAATCCCTGTGAAGATCTGTCTGATCGCACCTGGGACCTGTTGAATGCTACACAACCATCACTAATAAAAGTAACACACAGTACCATCTTCTCCTGAGTAGACGATGGAAATGGAGCTCAGAGTCCCTTCTCCTTCATTGTTGCAGACACCAACTTTCACTTCAAAAGGAGAGAGAGGTTTAATGCTTTCATTCCTATAAACATATTTGCTTGCTTCCACTGAAGCCACCACTGCTTTTGTCCAGGTTGCTGAGCCAAGATGACGAAACATAATGATGTAGCCAAAACCTTCTCCATTTTGTAGCTCTTCTGGAACTGGCTGTAGTGACAAGGCAGTCAGTCAATGAGCATTTGCAAGTATACACTCCTTTAATTGAATCTTCATTCGCCAACTATATTTTAGCAGTATTGATTTAGTTGACTGTGCCTTAGAGAAGATAATAATGTTTGCTCCATCAGTCAATGTAATATTGAAATAAAAATCAAAATAATAAATCTATTGGGGCAATCAATTTAGAAACAAAAAAGCTGATCAGCTCCATTAAAGTTATTCTCTTTCAGGCCTGAAGTTTTCAAAATTAAAAGCATTTTACTCAGTACAGGTTGAAGCTGACTTTTTTTCTTTTTTCCCCCAAGGGGTGTAGGAATGCTAATTTTACATAAATCATCTTTATAGAAAAAATAAGAGTTAGCAAGGGAGCAAATACATACACACAAGCGTGGTCAGCTATAGAACTGCCTGCATATGAGTGCAGTACTTACGTATTTTTTTTTAATCTCAAGTGCATGAACATATTCTTATTTTTGTTTAGAACAGAACTCTTATTGCAAGTCAACATGGCAAAATTAATGTTTCTATTAATAAAATCTTATGTCAGGATATGTATTAATGACTCATACTGAACAGGCATTTACATCAACACTGTAACCAGCATGAAATTTTTGTTTTCATGAGATAAAAATACTTCTCTATTGGCTTCTCAAAGCAAAGTGTTTATGAAACAAGAAAAGATCAGTAGTACATGGAGAAAGGAAGCATTTATCAAGAAAACTTCATTTATTTCAGATCCTTGCATCAGAGTGAGGTTCATGGAAAAACAGATATGGAAAATGGTGCAGAAAGAGGGAGAAAAACACAGAGGCAGAAGTGCAGACGCTGTGATCCCTTCTGGCTCCAATCTCCTGTCCTGCAGTCATTCCTGGGAGTGAGGAGCACTGATTGTGTGAGATGATGGGAGAAAAAAAAAAATCAGGAAGTACATCAGAAGGTTTCAGGGCACTTATTTTATTATTTTCCTCAGAAATTCCTTCTAATAATAAGCCTGGCCTGGCATAAATAACAAAAGTGTCTTTCCTTAGCTGTTTTGCAAACATAATTCCCCAATATGCCCTCTTCTATATATTTTCCAGTCTTGAGAGGGTTGAATATGAGGGATGATGGTTCACTGGGGATTTATAAGAGTTCAAGCTACTTTCTAGAGCATTTAATTTGTTTTTGAGGCTTCTCTGACCTCAGATTTAATCAAGATGTTTAGTGAGTTCATCACAGAAAGATGGAGAGCTGTGTTCAGTGTTGTTAGCTTGGCATAATTAGTATTTCTTCCGTCTATTTTTCATGACACACTATGGAGTCCAACAGGATAACTTGATTGAAATGTCTCAGGTTGTTTTCAATTTTCATGTTCTTCTGCTCCCAAAGAGTAAATCAGAAGAGGGGAAAATGAAACAAAAGGGTGAAAGATACTATGGAGAACAACTTAGGTCAGTAAAAGTGAAGTTTCATTCTGGGGCATGGAGAGTGGGAAGCATTTGCAATAGTGTTTATCTAGTGGGGATATTTTTTTATTCAGTCTGGTTTTTGCTGGCACTTCTTTTCCTTCTTCAAAAGGCTAGTTAAATGGCACAGGTTTTTAGCATACAGGAGAATACAGGTAACTCACTCAGCTGATGAATAACATCACTTTTAGTTTAATTTAATTCCTTTTCCTTTCCTTCAGTACATAAGTTTGGTTGTTTCTTTGGAAAAATAATGAATTTGAGGGAGGGAGGCTGCTTTCCTTGCTTAAGCTGAGATGGAAGTCTTTTTTCTTTTTTCTTTTTTTCATGAAGAAATGTTTTTCATGACTTACAAAGGGAGACCCACAGTTTTGGATGCCCCCTCCCAAATTAGGAGCTGAACAGAGGGCATCTTGTGCATCCTCTGAGACAGTTAGACCTGATAATAAGGTATGCGGCCAGGCTGCCTGGCCCCTGCCCTCCAGTCTGAGTGCTGCTAATGGCATGGAGTAGTTCCTATTTTAGTTATATGCCCTCAAACCCAGGGGAGAGATTTAATTAAGTGAATCACATTAACTTCGTGTATACTTTTCAGGGGTAATAAGAAAACAGAGCGAAGGAGGTGTGTTTAGGGGAGTTTTTCCATAGGGCCTCAAGTTCTGACTAAGTGCTTGCCCCATTCCTGCGTGGGCTTTGCAAGAGGCTGCCTGCCTTCATCAGGATGCCTTCAGGGAGGCTACTGGGAGGCTGGTGAAGGGGAGCTCCTTCCCACAATGCTTACTTTCTGCTCTCTGGAATGACCATGCTCACCCATTGCAACTTACAGTATGGTATTAACTGTTCTAAAAATGTATATTCTCTCCTCTCACTGGAGTACTGGAGAATTAAAGGGCTCATCTCCTTTAACGCATAATAGGATATGTCTTGTCAGCACAGCGTTCCAGAATGAAAAACATGTAAACAAAAGTATGAAAAATGTTAATGCAGAGAATGGTCAAGCAGATTAGTGTGTTAAGCACCTCCTGTACAATGAAGATAAGAGGGTTATGTAGACTTCTAAACATCTTTATGACATGCCTCTTAAACTGTTTATTTTTATAAATTGTTCACTATAACACAGAAAACTTGCTGTATATCTTACGGGCTGTTTTCTCTCCAGATGCAGGATGAAATCCAGGCTCAGCCCAAGCCAATGACCGAAAGCCTCTGGATTTCATCAGGGCTGTGATTTCACCCATGGACCCTTCCCTATTAGACAGCTTAGGTTAACTGAGCTAACAATTACCTCCCATGTGATCACCAGCTCAGAATGGCTTCCTCCTCCTCCACTGATGTTTGTTGGTGCCACAGCAGGAAATGGAAAAGAAAAGACATTGGTTCTTACCCACAACTACTGCCATGGGTCTTGTCAACTGGATACTTAGAGCTTTTCCAAGCTTACATGCAGCCATTCTACCTTTCAACACATAGAACAGGTACTATATTGTATAACAGTACATTTTAAATGAACTGAAATTATGTTTACACATTTTCAAGTTTACAAGGCTGAAGCCACAGATGTACGTGATACATGAGTACCCTGGTTCAAAAAATTAATTAAAGAAGCTACTAGAATCAAGTATCTGACATTATTATGCCTCATCAACTAATTGGCAAAATGATGTTCTATTCAGACTGTAGCTGCAACACTACTGATTTACTAATTATGCATTTGTTCAGTAAACATGTTGTTGGAACAATATATTAATTTTTTTTTAATTGGGTCTCTGCTTTTCTTAGGAAATTCAAAACTTGCAATTTGCTTTTCTTCTTCTCCAAGACTGTAAGTGTCCAAAACTTCATTGATTAGAGCTTGAATTCCCCAGCATTGCCCCAGGTGTATGGCACAATGGGTACAAGGCTGAGGTCAGGCAATATCCTAGTGTTCCAGATGAAGGGGCCTCATCACTCATATGACTCTTGGTGGCAAGGCAAAGGAAATACCAGCATTTTTTCCTGTTGCTTTATATTTCCATAAATGTGTCCACCCCATTAGCCTATAAATATTGACAATTTTGGGGAACTAAAGTGTGATATAATGGATGGAATTTAGACAGACCAGCCTTGTTCTAATGGTAAAGTTCACTATTGTTCTACTTGCAAGGATAATATCATGTTCCTTTTCAGCTGCTGAGGACATATAAACAAGAGGGCAACTCTGGAACTGACTAAGCAGGAATCCCCAGTAAGAGGGCGTTTATACTCTTTTCCATCTTCAAATCCTTGGTACTATTTTTAGACATTTCAAAATTGCTTTGTTCCCTTCATTCAGCTCTCACTGTCTGAAAACTGGATGTGTCAAGACAAGGCTGAAGACAGGGTAGAAATTGGTAGGATGGTTTAATCTCAAGCTTGTTCAAAGATTTCACAAGTTTTACAATGTCTGCCTGTCCTTCCCCATTCATCCACCCAGCGTTAGGTCAGCTGCAGGAGTGACAATAAAGGCAATAACCCTTTCAGTTCATGGAAATTTACTCACTATCACTTCTAGATTCCAGTACACATATAAATCTCCATCTGATTTCATCCTCTCTAGAAATGTAGAAATTCCACAATAATTTTGTTGCATAGTCATAAAAGCAAGTGCAAATGGACTAGGCTATTTTTGAGAGTTCTGCGTAAGTATTCAATTTTGTCACTCACAATCAGTCTCTTCCACATATCAGAGGTAAATAATTTAAGATGGAAAAGAACCGTGTTAAAGGAAAAAGAAATGCCAAAACAGCCTTTCAGTCTAATGTTTCACTGTTTCATGAACCAGTTGATGCTCAATTAGTTCATGTGTTAAATGTGTTTCGTACTTACGACATTTGCATTGGGAAAAAATTTGTAGTACTGCTCAGCAGAGCCTCAACAGGATCATAGTTGAGAAACAGATGAAAGTTTACAGCTGAGTGCACCAACAGAGGCTCAATTAATTCTCAGTTCCATTTTAATGAAATGAACAGTGGCTTATTTGCATCTACAAATCTACTAATGCTCAGATTTCAGCTGGCAAAATAGCTATTATAACAGCAAAGTTCAGATTCACCCTTTCATCGCCAGACTTTTGCTGTCCCCACTATCACGCTGCTTTCAGTTCCCTAGTCTGATTAAAACAGCAATCAAAGAAAAGATAAATTGTTACTTCTGCCACTGCAGAACAATGTTTTGAGACAGAATGATTTAGAGCAGTGAAGGGGTTAAGCAACTAAAAGCTGGAGTCTTTCTAGTCCTTCTGTTAAGCTTCAGACAGTGCTACACTTGTGCTATTGCTATGATAAATAATGTTAATTTTATTGCTTCCTTCTCTTTCTAGCTCTAGCTCTGTGAATCCCTCTAATAATAATAAAAAAAAACCCAAATACAAAAACAAACCACCCCCACCCTAAAAGATGAAAGCTTTTACTGGCTATATAGGTGGGTTTGAACATCACATTACACAGCCCTATGGTGACAACCTCAAGAAAGACCTTCTCAAGAGTAATTTTGACTTCATGATCAATCATTAAATGGAGAACATATATCTGTGATACTCTGTTGGGAAATTTAGAAAATCTGGACTCTTCCTGTCTCCAGCTTTTCTTTAGCCTTCCTTGCATGTGAATGTTTCCTCGTGTTTTCCTGCTGGAGGAAGGGGTCATCTACTACCCAGACATGCCTCCCACAGCCATCCAAGCCCAGGCGGGATCAGTGCATCTTTCCATATAGAGGCTCTCAAGCTCTTCCCTTTACTTGGGAGCATCCTGCAATCTGCTTTACTACCACACTGGCCAGGCAGTTCTGACAGCTGATAAGATTCATTTGGTGTCTCTCTGAGCCTGGAAAGCTGCCAAAAATCTATTAAGATTGGTGTTCCAATAATCAAATAGTTTTTTCTGGCATCAGTACTAAGTATAAATTTTTGCTTCAACAACAGGAAAAAGATCTTGTTAAATATAAATCAACTGATTTAATACATTTTGAAGTAATTCTGCCTTTGGACAAATATTGTACATATTCTGAGAAACAAATAGATTCCCCTTTCTAAGGATATATGTGTTTCTACTGTATAATGTACCGTACTGTATTTTGAGTTCTGTCTTGAAATGCAGGTTGCCAAACTTCAGAGCTTGGCAATTCAGATAAACAGAGAACAGAAAGTGGATTGTAAAAGCTGCTTCTATTTTACTGCTTTCCATCCTATAAGTACTGATTTTTTAGGTAGGAGAGAGTTGATAAGCAGGGGGCTGGGAGAAACATAAAACAAACCAAAGGTTTAGACTTCAAATAAATTGTACCAAACTGAGTAGGTCAAAGGCCTGACAGTGTCGGTCATCCAAGAATGAGCCTTCTTCCTATGAGGTTCCAAGTCCCAGAGATAGATGTATAAAGGTTAGACAGACAGATAGTAAGGATCCTGCCCTGCAGTCAGTAGAAACTATTAGTTTCAGTGGGCTTTGGATGCTGTAATTTATTTCCTCCAGTTAAACCCAATATCCTGTCCTTACTGATGCTCAGGTATCCAACATCCTCTGCAGCAAAGGGTTTACATGCTTCTGCTAGGATATACCAGAGAGCTGGCTTTATCATTTCTTATGCAAGTGCCTAAACAGGTTATAAGAGCAGTTATAATTGGAAGAAAACAAATATTGCTCCCCCATTGCTTGAATGAAATGTTGTGTTCAGGCATGTGGATTAGATATATTTTGAGACATAATGAAGGGAGGAAGCACAGGCGAGCTTCAGCCTTTATTGGTAGCCCAAAAGATCTTCAAACCAAAGAGCAAAGTGTGTGGTACCTCAATCATGTCCAAGCATCTTTTGCATTGGTATTGCAGGTCTGCTGTCATGAAGCCACACCAGCCACAGACTAAAATGCCAGACAGATATGTAAATAACCCTGTATTAGTGAGTGGCCCTGCTGCAGTGAAATTCTCACACCCTGGAAGAGCCAATGTGTCTGTATGGAAAAAACTGACAGAAACTGAGAACTTACCTGCTGCTTTAGTTTTCAGTAGAGGTGATGGTCTGCTTGGCTCCCCAATTCCAACACTGTTGCTGGCAACCACACGAAACTCATATTCAGTCCAAGGGCTTAATTCAACCACTGTTGCCTTGTGAATCCTACCACTAATGACTTCAGGAACTAAAGGCAAAATAAACATGTCAATGACAATGTATTTTTGAAATAATTAATGGTATATGCAAATTAATGGTATATGCAAATTAATGCTATAAGAAAAAAAAAAGAAAACAACTCTCAAATTGCTCACCTGTTGAAACTACCTGCCATCAAACTGACAAAGGAGTCCTCATCTGAATGCTGTAGATGTGGACTGGACTATTATTATCTATTCCAGACTTCCAGGATAACACAGCAGTAGTGCTAGAAATATGTTCAACTTTAACATCTTCTGGTAGACCTGGGGGGCCTAATATGATTAGCATTTTAAGATGAAGAGAAGATTTGTGGTTGGAATGTGTTGGGCAATTCTTACTTTCTCAAGTCAGTGAAATTATTAATGAAGCTGCAGTTTCATAACAGCAGCACAATCTCTAAATGATGGCTTCATGCCTGTATTACATTTTTCTAATTAATGAGGGGTTTTGAGTCAGGAAAATTAATGTCTTTAGGTTACTAATGTGAAAACTACAAACAAGGGAATGATTTCTTTCTTTGTCTGACAAAGAAAGTTACCCAATGTGTCTTTTGTTAAACCATCAAACGTTTTCAGAATTCTTATTGCATCTAATCAAAACTGAGGTTTAGGAAGAATGCAAGGTGGGACACTATGAAGATTTCTGATTTCTGCTAGGATTCAGGGGATCTGCTTCCAGCACAGCATTTCTCTTGCTGCTGGCAGTTAAAGGATTAGTTAGTTGACCATAGAAAATTTTTCATGTTATCTCCAAATAGTGGAAAGGAAGCAGATCTCTTGATTTTGGTTTGGGGTTTTTCTGAGCCTGCACAGTGACCCAGACATGACCAGTAAGGAGCAGCAGACAGCAGACTGCTGAAAGTAGAGGACTTCCCTATGCCCTACCATATTTACCTGTGTGACCAGAAGAGTTTACCTGCGGAATATGCCAAGGAAGAATTGCACAGATCACCCTGGATTAGCTGCACACTAGGATCATGTTGGCCACAGTCTCAGTTAAATTCTGGGGCCAAGAGTACAAGATATATAGCATTTTACTTTTGAAATGTTGAACTGATATCCTAGGAATCATTTAAGCAACAGCTGATGATAAGAATTTCTAATTCCTCTAGAAGACATATGTGTTTACATTTAACAGACATACCTCTTACAATTATATCTGCTGTTGCAGATTGACTGTCTAAAGTTGTTTGTACCATGCACACGTATTTCCCAGAATGATGTAGCTGAATATTTCTTATCATCAAATCCCCAACAGATTCCTGGAAATACAAGAAAAGTAAACTAATCACTCACAACACGGTTTCCATACTGGACATTTTTATAAATTGCTCCATATTTATGAAAAATTCAGCTTTTAAATTAAAATATTCATAGCTATCATCAGTTTCTTTCATGTGGACATTTTTATTATGGCTTCACAAATAACTCAAGTGCCTTTATGAAATTTAAGAGAGAAAAATAAATAGCTGCAGCCCTTATAGAGAAACAGTGATTCACTATGAATATAAATAGCGATGAAAGAATTATGATAAATATTTGTGTCATCTAAAGACTGTGGCAAATAGTTTCATTAAGCACTAAGGAGTTTTTAAGAAACCTACTTTTCCAATTCTTTCAAAATGATGTATTCCTCTATTAAAATCAATTCTACTGCCATTGAATGACCATATGAACACCACATCAACAGAGGGGTCGTGAGACACCTGGCATGGAAGAACTATGCTTTCTCCAACTGTTACATCCATACTAGAAGGTGGAACAGTAATTACAGTTCTTTCTGTAGAGACAAAAAAAAAAATTCTTTTTTATTAAAATGCATGTGAAAATAGTAGATCTTGAATGAATTTTGTACCATTAGTGAAATTATTTAAAATTGGCCAAAATGTTCCATAATAAAGAAAATTATCTTTAATACGGTGATGATTTCAGAACACTTACCTGTGTGTAGTCTATTAGTTTTGCCGTGTCAATGCAATGAGCACACCGTGTGCCTCTGAGAGCAAGCAGATGTCAGAGGCAACCTGCTAAATTAGTCATGTGTAACTTTGTAAAGCTTATAGTCAATAGATATGATTCAAGCTGAAAAAGTGCAGACTTCATTACTAAGACTGTTAAAAATATGCCCGTGGTTCTTCATACTTGAAAATCATTCCTTACAGGAAACTGCAGCAACAGCAAAATCGCTGCTCATCTCTGCTTGCTTTATACATTGAAATCCTTAATCTATATTAATGTTAGTGATAGTTTCCCGCACAATGCTGTTTACATTACAGCTTCAGAGAAGATATCTTCACAGACAGAAAAACTGTTTATGTAATCTCTTTTAACCCCTTACACTGAGAAACAAATTTTTAACTCTTATTAAGGGAAGCAGTAGCTCCCTGAAGGGGAAATAGGTTCCTATGTCTTCACTTTTCTTGAAATGACTGGCAGACAGATTAGAGACAACAACCACTTTGTTGTAAGCAATTCCCTTGAAAAAAGCTTTTGTGCTTGAAAGTGTTATAAAATAGTGAGAATTTAGACACATCTATAAATGAGAGTAAAATCTCTTCAACAATATTAATATGTTCTGAAAATCTTGATAGAGGAGGAGAAGAAAATTTGCATGAACTTTATTAGCTCAGCATTCTGGCTTAACCCTATGTTTGAGTGTACTTGAGAATTCAGGAGTTTAGTTTTACCAAGGCCCTGGTTCCAAAGGAATGATGCATGATAGTGCATCCAACCTCTTACTTTCGAATACATCTTCATTCACACTGTCACCATCATTGCAGTAACTGTTTAATATATAGGTACAGATAGGCAATATGGACTGAAACCTGAAAGGCTTTTTTCAGCAGCTGAACTGCACTTGGTGAGTGACTGTTATGATACTGGTCAGGTAGAAATAAGGTGGAACATTGCATTTTCTCCTAACCTTTTAAGATAAAACTGGATCTCTCTAGTTTCAGTGGTACACTTTCTGTAGGCATCAAGTAACATTTTGCAATGAAAACAAAGTACTTGTCTGTTTTTTTGTTTTTATAAACAAATTCAGTGGGTTTTTTTCCAGGTCTCATTAAGTATCAGAAGTTCTCATTGAGTTAGAGCTCAGGCATGGAACATGCTTTCTCAGATTTCTCTGTGTACTCTTTTCTTCACAGCCACATGTAGCTATCGTTGTGGGAGCTCCACCAGTTTGTCTGAAGTCAAAGACTGTAAAAATGTGAAGGCCTCAGATGACTGTCTTAAAGATACTCAATTATTAGGTTAGAGAAATCTGCTCCTTTCCCTGGAAGCAGTGTGTCAGGTGCAATAAATTCCAGATGATTCAAGGGCCAAATTCTTTGTTGGCACAACTCCACTGATTTCTGCAAACACTGTCAAAGAACTTGGCTCTATAAATCCCAAATGAAGTAATTCCATTGTGAAATACAGGAAACTTTTATAGAATAATTTTGAAAACTACAGAGAACCTCCACAAAGTTTTCTTTTCTTGCTTTTCCTCCTGTATTTCTTATTCTCACAGCTGAAATAGAACTGTATGAATAACACTTTGAGGACCAAAATCTATTACTTGCAATAATGCTGTATATGTTAAAAAAAAAAAAAAGAAAAGAAATAATACCCAGGTATATGCTAATAATTGGAAAATTGCTTTCATGATAACTGGAACTTTTGCACGAGCAGATGGAAAAGCATGATCTTCTTATCTGATGGGGCCCTCCAAACTCAGCATCTCTTCCTCCAAATTCATCCTGCAAGACTCTCTCCTTCCTAAAACCTGTACACTGTGTTCATCTCAACACTGAGCTTTTAAAGCCAACAGAATATGGCATAGAAAAAGCAAAAGTCTTTCCCTCAATACCAAGATTGACCTCAAAGTGGAAATTCTACATTGCTGTGAATGTTAATTACACATTTTATCCCAGGATTTTGTCTGCTCTGTCCTTAGCTGTGCAGGAGAAATGTCTCCATACATATTCCCTCATAAATGATGAAAAAGTTATGCCCGATTCACTAGAGGGTGTCAAAGTCTCTGGCAAGTTAGCCTGGGCTGTCCCCAACTGTTTGTAGACCCTGGGTCTGATCTCTACAGTGGAGCTGGGGGAACCAGGAGGTGGAAACTGGTCCTCTGAAATCACTGCAACGGTCACCTTCACGGCTCCTGTCTCATGTACAGTGTAACTGCCCTGGGAATAGACAGGACTGGCCCTAACGAGGCTTGTTTGCAGTGTTAATCAATTAGATGGACAACAGCATGTTTCCTGAGCCTCCTGCTGGTAAGCTCAGTATTTGGGTATGAGTAAACAGTAGTTAAAGGGTTCAGCTTCATAGCCCTTTCAGATAGACCCCACAGACTGATATGAGCTCCTTGCTGCCCGACATAAAATGCTGCTGGTATTTTGTCTTGCTTAAAGCTGATTTGGGTGTATCTGTTTTGCATTGCTCTGATAACAGCCCTTTGAATTGGGTATTCTCCTAAAACTTCGAATAGAAGCACATATACCAGGGGTGAAATTCACTTTTTCTGCTTTAGTTCATACAGTATCAATAAAACTTTCTGCTACTACTGAATTGCCTGTGTCTCAAGTTCTCCCTGTCCTTCAAATTTCTCTTTAAAATATCTACCCTTCATAAGACCCACATCACCTCTACTGCCACAAGACACAATGTCGCCTAATTTTGTAACTCCTACTTCTCTGTATTGGATGGTTGATCACCAGGATCTATGCATTTTGACTCCTCTACAATACACTGTGTACAATTACACCATTCTATAAATAAGTAAAATACTATAAATAAAATCAATTTATTTCTATGGAAAAGTGGAAATAAGACTAAGCAAGAATGATACAAACAGTATTGCATGGAATTTGTAATCAGATTCAATGGTTACATTCAAAAATCCATAGAATACAAATAGGACATTATGTCCTAGTCTTTGCAAAATCTTTAAGTCTCTGCAAAAGCCAGCTGTCAAGGGATAACAGGTTTAAACTTAAACAAGGGAAGTTCAGGTTAGATATAAGGAAGAAGTTCTTTACTGTGAGGGTGGTGAGGCACTGGAACAGGTTGCCCAAAGAAGTGGCAAATGCTCCATCCCTAGCCCTTGAACACAAGGCCAGGTTGGACAGAGCCTTGGACACCATTGTCTAGGGTGAGGTGCCATTCAGGGAGGTGGAACTTGGCGATCTTAAAGTCCTTTCCAACCCAAAACATTCTATGATTCTATGTTTTTATTGTACAGGAAGGGGCCATTAGCTCCAGCTGGCTGTAATAAAACTGGCTGGGAACATTTTGAAACTTTTCTTCATTAAAAGGTTCCATTAACAATATGATTGCCTCATTAGGTCTGTCATGTAATTTCTTGTGTCCTTTTTTGATCACACATGCAAAAAGATCAGAAATGAGACATCTGCAATCCTGTTATAGGAGGTTATTGGAAGGAATAAAAATTCTAGAGATCATTTATGTGTTAAGTCCTATTGAATGCCTCCTTGGGGAAAAGATAAATATTTGGAGAAAAAAAAATGCATCCTGTGGAACCCCCTAGTGAACTGGCATTTTTGAATATCAGAACATGAAGGTTTCTTTTTATAACACAACAAATGCCAGTATCTATATCCCATTAGTATTCTAAGAAGTCTACTTACTTATTGGCATGAACCTATCTGCCTCCACCAAATAAATATTGAAAACTGTCCTTTAGTGAATTATTCTGGGTTTGTTTGGGGGTTTTTTTAGTAGTATTAGCAAAAAATCCATTTTATTATGGTTTTATTATCCTTTTCTGTTTCTTGTTCTAGCCTGCTCATATCTAGTGATAACGCTGACATAGGGTGGTTCAGTTGTGCAATATTTTCTGCTTCTTTTATGGGGTTGTCTTTAAGACTTCCACTTCAAATACTTCTAAAAGCTTTTAAAAGCTCTTGGTTCTACATTATCTATCTGTCTTGCTTAGCAACTGCAGACATGGAATACATGGCAAATCCTATTCCAGAGAAGAAAATAGATAAGATGTTGTGAGTGCTGGAGGTATAATAAAGACTTCTCACACAAAGAATAAACAACTCAATGAGCAGCAATAAACTTAATTTGCACATTAGATATGCTTTTCCAAGTTCTGACATTTCAGTTGAAAATAATGCTGAAGCAATGAGGCCTATAATTGAACAGCCAAAACTTCTCCAGAGGGGAAACAAAAACAAATGTTCCCTGCAAACAAGATCATTTTTATACCACGTTGTTACTCAGTGTTTTAATAAACTTCATAAATGCCAAACAAAATATTTTTTCATGTTTTAATGCAATTTTCCCATATTGCTCCATTAGGATGCACGTATGTGATATGTGAAATGGTATACAACCTTAATGAAGTCAGAGCTGCCTAAACCTTAAACTGCTTGGTTTATTCATTGCTAGCTGTGCTGTAACATCATCTCAGATTACACGTTGCACTGCATCAATGCTAATTGCTCTTTCATACCATCAGTATGAAAAAGACTTTTGCCAGATGCAGTAAGTTAGGGAGGAGGTCATGCCTGTGGGCTGCAGCAACCATTCTGAAGTCAGTGAAAAGAAGAATATTAAGAAAAAAAATATAGCTACAAATTACATTTAATAATGTGCTCTTCCTGAAATGACAGACATTATTATTAGCTGTTTTGCAAAACTGATTATTATGCTTACTATAAGCTCAGAAGTTTCACTTTTTGACTTGTTCTTCTCACTTAAAATCAACAAATTCAAATACTTTTATGAGCAAATGTCTACACTGAAAAGATCAGGTGGGACCAAATAGAAAAAAACATGATAAGTGTGCCTCAGTGATCAAAGATCAGATCATAGTCATTTCATATGCTGCTCATAGGAATTTTATACAAAAAAATGATCTCTTTTCATGTCCTCCAGCTCTGGACTACTCCACCTGAGCAATAAGTTTCTACAAATTCTTTTTACTCCTGGGGATAGACCATCCATCAGCACAGCAAAAATTTGAAGCAAAGGATTGCTTTGGACATAATATACTCTAATGTGTTCCACAATGTATTTAAGTGTGTTTCAAAGAAGGGTGAAAAATACTGCAGGGAAGGCACTATCCTGCAGAGCATCACTGGACTGGAACCTGAGCCAGAGTGTGCCATCACACCACAAACTCAAACCCAGCGTAGACAAAGCTGCAGCTTTGGAGGGAAGGAGGATGACAGCAGATGTGACCATTTAAATGTGATGTTCCTCCTAGCCCATAACTTGATTTTCTGGATGTTTAAACTGATAACCGCAGGATGGCTGTTAAGGAAGTTATTTATACATTTCCAACTAAAGCATCACAACAACTCCAAATAAAACTCTTCGCCTCACCAAGGTGGTCTGAAAAACTGACTTAGTTGTTGAACTTGCCTGTGCCTCTCAGTGACTTTGTACAAGTCCAGTCAGCTGGAGAAGAGCTGTGACCAATGAGGGCATTCAAGGAAGATAAAGGGGGGAAAGGACAGAAGGTAGCAGCTTGGCTTTCCAGTCCTAAGATTTTTTTCTGGTTTATATGGAAGCGCTACAAAATGTGACTGGTAGACAATTACATGTACTTAGAGCCTTAGTCAAAACCAAGAGGAGTTAAAATAGAAGAAGAAAGTATGACTGGCGTTGGAGCTGGAAGTGTTGTGCAACCAGGTCAGTCCTGTGAAATGAGGTGTCTTAGTACTAGCATCCCGGAAAACAAACTAGTCCAAAGGTGTAGAAGATACCCTAACAGAACCCTTGTTTTATTATTAATGCAGCAGTATGACTGGAGGAGTGCTGTGGAAGATGGCCATTTAAATATGCAGAATTAAAACCCCTGAAAGGTGCCAAAGAAGAGTGTTTGCTTAGCTCTGATTTGTTTTGGAGTTATTTACCAAAGTAGAGTACAGCGGATGGGGTGCAAGGAACAAGTGGGTGGCTTCAGGATCTGCAGGAATGCAACTTGTGCAACATGTATCTGTCCTATGCTAAAACCCACCTGGTTTTCAGATTACTTGCTAACATCTTATTTCTTTTTGGCACCACAGCTTTAAAGTCTCTTGTGCAGTTTCAGATGTGATATAAATGGTAAATGAGCTAAATAAACTTACCCAAGCATGCTGCATAGGGTACACTGAACCTCCACACTGCCTCAGTGTCATATCAGACCCTGGCCTGCAACTGTTCAGCCCATACCTGCAATGTCTAGACAGTACTGCGGTGAAAATATCATTATTAATGTTACCTCCTGTTTCTGTAGTTATCTTGAGAGACCTCCCTGATAAACAAATTGATCATTGGAATGGTGTGGTCATGCGGTTTTCTTTGCTGCAGGCAGTGGTGAGCTCAGTTTCAGCTTTAAACTGCCTGCAAAAACCTGGCAATACTATCACTGATTGGCACAGACTTGGGCATCCTAATGAAAAAAGGCATTTACCTTTTAATATTCATAAAGCACCAAAAAAAAAAAAAAAGCCCAAAACCTACAGTACCTTTCACAATCAGGTTCCCTGAATTTCTGGCAACTCCAAACTGATTTGTTGCTATACAGGTATACACCCCGGCATCTGAGTTGGTGATGTTATAGAGCCTGAGACTGCCATCCTCTAGCAAGATGATCCTGGGGAACAAAATAAAAAAGAAAAAAATACTTGTATCACAGGAACTGGAATAGAAATACAATGCTATTTTTAATATTTTAATTCTTCTATCACACTTTTTCTCTTCTACAGCAAGCTGAATATGTATCAACCAATTTTCACCTCTGCTTATTATTGATTTCTGTATTAGGAATGTTATATTGACATGCTGGAGCTGACTCTTAACTTGTCTACCTGACTTTCATGCAGCAAAATTTTCAGTCTGAAGAGAAAGAAAGAAGACCCAAGTTGTTACCTAACTGTGCTATATCTTACCATGCCATACCAATATTGTGTCTTCTGCAATTTTGTCAGGGTTATTAAAACATATTAGCAGACTAGCTGACGTACTGAAATTCCATCTCACAAGCCAAGAAGCCAAATCAAATGCATTGCTCACAGGGCCCTCAAATCATCTTATTAGTCACTGTGTTGTTTACACCAATTTGCAGAGTACTGGGTAAATTGCATTTAATAGTAATTTCAGGACCACTCCTGGACTTTATGGACAAAATTGATTTCTAAGCTTGTTCATATGCTTCTTCATGTCAAAGAGATAGATACTTCAGGATGTAAATCAGTACATAGTTCAGTTTCCCTTAGGTGAGCTTTCATTGCATGCCTGGCACCTCTTTGCTTTTACATACAAGGAGAGCAGTTCAGGGCTCAGGGATTTTCTTCACAATTATGCAGAACATATATATAACAAAGATAGGGAATTTAAAACAAAAAGCTGAATTGGGTAAGTGATAATGTTTATGACAGAAAATAATGTTTTATTAATTTCGTGCCAGTTCTTCCATTCACCTGTTGCTCCTGGTAGATGCTGCAGTTCTTGACCAAATTTTTCTGAGTATAGTAAGACAGTGGGCTGAAAGATATGAAGTTCTTGGAAATTCCATGAAAATGGGATCAGGGTCTCTCTGTACAGACCCTCTTGCCAGCAAGGCCACTGCATGAGCACAGTCCTTTGTAAGGCATCAGAGAATCTGCACCCAAACAGAGAAGAGCTGCACTCAGATGTCATACTTTCTTACATCTGACAAAATATAGCTGAAAGTCACAAATTCACAGGAATCCAGGCTTCATTCATTCCAGTGCTCACATAAGCACTGCATTATTTTTTTATATTCCTCTTTTAATTGACATTTAAATCTAATACAAGAATCCTTTCATAAAAAGAAAATATCTAATTCGTGCATCACAGCTTGGGTATTTAATATTTATTACTAACAACATAAGATTGGATGAATGTAATGAATTATTAAAGGAAATGAACAATAACAAGAGCAAAAGTTGAAGCTGGCAGTAATATCATAGCCATTAAACACACAAAAAACATCATAGTGTCTTGCTGCATTCACTCTGGTATTTATATGCTTGTAGCTATATGCGTAACACACATTAGATCTTGTTCTATTTCCCGTTATGTGCTCCCAGCCTCTCAAATGGTGAAGAGTATCTAGACTTGGATTTCTGGGGATCTTCTCACATCCCCCCAGTTTCATGACTCCTACTGTTTTCTGACCTTACTCTGACAAAAGATCTGACCCTGAGCAGGAGCAGAGGTGCTGCCACCAGGGCAGGGGTGGATTCAGGAAAGAGAAAAACTGTGACATACTTCTGGTGCTGGGCACTGTCTCTGGGGTGTAGAGCTGAGAGGGGAGGGGATTTAGGCTTGAATAAAAGATCTTTGTTTCCTTGGCAATAATCACCAGGTACTGCAGCAGTTGTTTGCACGCAATTTGTTATATGATGAGAGAAGATGTTCAGGTTTAATAATCCATCATATATCCATATTAAACTGGAGAGGAGCAAAATATGAAGCAACAAAGTATGCTCATCCCTGTAATGATGTATCAACTAAATGATATTTTTCAGATAAGGAAGGATGAATAATCATGACAGAATTGAGACTGTTGATCCATGATGCTGTGCGTTGAAGAAACTGGGTGCCTCTCTCTCACACTATGGGGACACATCTGATGACAGTGTTTCAGAGGTAGGTTTAAGTATTTAACATTTGCAAGTATTCCACTTGTGCCTCTGCAATTTTCACATTTATTTGCACCAGCCGCAAGAAAAAAACCTCATTAGAAACTGCTGGTGATAAAATAGTTGAATCAATTGCCTGGTTAGCTAATGTACGGTGGCTTCATCAAACGGTATCAAAAGAGATCCAAGTGTGAGTCAGCAAATTTTCATAAATTGGATAGCTGAGTAATACCTTATAACAAGCTGCTGTAGTGTCTTTCCCAGCCTCATCATCTCAACATCATAAGCCCTGTTACGTTTACTGCAGTTGCACCTAAAACATCTAGGTATAAATTGGAATCCAAAAGTGGGCATGAAGCAAGAAGACAGTCCCAGTCTCTGAAAGCTTCCAGTGTAGATGAATATACAGGAAAAAAACAGTCTGTGAGAATCAGATTATTAAAGGGAGAATCAAGGAATTCACATGCTCTGTGCTTAGCCCCCATGGATTTCTGGCTAGGACTTTTTCCTAAAGTTTAGCCATGTCTTGCTCAGATGTTCTTTCATCTATTCTTCATTAGGAATTGAAACCTGAATAATTCCCAGGTTCCTCGTCTATCCACAAAGAGGGGTTTGTACCCGCTCAAGAGCTAATGAAGTGATGTTTGATCTGAAGAAATGCTGTCCTGAAACAATAGCTGGGCAGGAATGGCTCTTTCGGTGGTTCAAAATGGAGCTTAGCAAAAAGATACCATAAGCTAATAAAAGCTTCAGAGTTGTTTGAAACAGAGGTCATGCTACCTAAAGACAATTAGGGAGCTAGCAGTAAATAAGATACTCAGGCTGAATTCATGTAAAAGCACAAAGGACTCCAGAGTAATTAGTTAACAGGAAAGGGATTTAAAGGGGGAAAAAAGTGAGTAATTTCCAGCTGTATTGAGGTCTGTGTTAGGAGAGGGATGAGAAAGCAGAGCGCAGCAGAAAATCAAGATGATGCCTTTCAAATGCAAGAAAAAGAGCACCCAGCTGCCACGAACAACAAAGTTGCCATAAGCTTCCCTAGAGTCATGACTTTATACCATGAGTGAGTTCAGAGGGGCTCCACTTTTTCCTTATTCATTTGTCTTTCAAATAATGGAACTGTCATTCTGAAGGCAATGGAAATATTTCCTTTAATGGGCTTTGGATCAAGCTCTAACAAACGTTTTAAAAAGAAGCTGTGAAACATGTCTCACCTGCTGAAAGTCTTGCTGAAAACTGCTACTTTTCACAACATTTTAGACTGCATGAAGACTACAGATAATAATACATAGCATTTGCATCAGAAGACACGATAATTCCACATACTGAGACAAGACAGGAAAGTTTATCTTGTCTAATAAAATGCAGGTAGAATATTTTGTCTGCTAGGAAAACTGGACTTCTCTCAGTAAGTAAGTGCCTGTCAAGGGACAAAAATCAAAAGATCTGAGGCAGATCTGATAAATGCATTCCTGCTAAAGAAAGAGGAGAAGGAAGGATGAAATACGCTACTTGGGACACAGCTGTTCGTAAATCCCTGTTGCAGCAAGGGATTGCTTCAGCATAAGTCTAACTCTAAACTGGCATTTGTGACTTACAAAATACTTAAATTCTTATCAGACTAGTGCTAGTGCCTATGTTCCTGCCTGAATTACCCATGTGCTACCTCTGGGTAAACAGCTCAATTAGGCAAAGTCACTATGACAAAAGAAGAAATGAAAATCCAGTTACATAAACCCATACAAAGTTACTACACACAAGAGTTAATTAGAAATACCCAAAAAATATCATTCCATATCTAGCAATCCTGGGAATTTACCCTGCAGAAAGATAGATATGCTGGGTGCAGTTCATTCATGTGGATTGTAGGAGCACAAGGCGGCTCTTAAAGCCCAGTTCAGAAATGTGCCTAGTCAGTTTTCCAGCTGCAGGATTTCCCTGACAGAGGGTTAGGGCAGGGTAAGGATGCAGCAGTAGATACCATAGCCCTTTCCCAGCATTGAGTGACCCAGTGTTTGAATCTAGAGATAATGCCTTTCTATAGTAGGTTAAATCTGTCTTCAGGAATTACTCCAAAGCCCTTTGAGTCTGTCCCAAACTTTAGTCTCACAACAGTTTGTGAGAAATTTTTCTCTGGTCTATTTAAAAGACTTCCTGTTGTTTGTTTTTATTCTACTCATTCCATTGGATTGATCCACATCCTTGTCCTCTCTGAGTGACTCCATTATTACACAAGATAAGCATTCTATGCAAAAAGGGAAAACAAGCAACCTATCCAAGGTCTGCTAGAGTCAAAACTGCTTAATATTCAAAAAGAATAGTTTGCAATGTTTCTGTACAAGACATTAGACAGGGAAGAAGTGAGAGCTCATTAAAATTGTCACACATACTTTTTAAGTAAAGAACTTGAGAAATCAAGCAGGGTTGATAGGTACAGCTTTTAATTAACCAGGCCAAACAAACCATAACCTAAAGTGTTGTCTCATGTGAACAAAAGAGTATTGATGGCTATTTGCCTTGATCTTAAGAGCATGAAAGAATAATATGTATTTAACAAGGCTGATAGAAAAATAAAATCTGAGAAAAGACAGAGGTGTCAACTCATTAGATCTTAAGGTGTAGCAGAGGTAAAAGTTGTGCATTTCTATACTGTTCAGCTGACCAGTTTTAGAGGTGTGATTTTAATTCATAGATGTGTATTACATTAACTCAATACAACAAATGTCTTTGAAATCCCCATCAAAATCGGTTGACCTGTAGTGGTGTAAAACTGGGGTCAAACCAAGCTTACTTCTGCAGGTTTCAGCACTGCCAGTAGGGTAGCTATCTCTTCAAGAGCATAGAGTAATTCCTTTCAAAATAAAGTAGCCCTGATACTTAATGTAAAGATTCACTCTTCTATTTGCCTCTAACATCAAGTGTCTGACACCTCACAATGTTATTGAAGTCATGATCATAGCACTGTGCAGATAAAAAGGGAGTATACTGGATCTGATGAAATCAGAGGCAAAGTAATTTTTATTATCAGAGAAATCCTATTTGAGACCATGTCTTCTCAGTCTCACTTTACTGCTCAAGAGCAAAACCACTCTTGCTTTCATAGGCTATGAAAAGATATATATTCAGATATGCTGGCAGACATTGAGACAATAACTGACTTTTTTAATTTTACAAAGATTGAGAAGCAAGAGAGAGGCTGAATTAAAAAGTACAAGGGGAAGTAAGTGAGGAGCAGAAACATGAGCACAGCTCTCAAGTGAGTCAGAATTACTAGTGATTTATGCAGATGTAAATGTGAGTGAAGTTTGACTGAGTGAATGAATTGTACCTACTGATGACAGCTCTGGTATTTTTGAAAAGGTCCCACTGAGTCCCATCTGAGATCGACTGTCTGTATTATATGGTAATGATCTTTATACCTGTTTATCCTATTCTGAGTGTAATTTGTATGCTAATAGTATTGCCATTTAATAAACTATGCTTAAAGGAAGACTTCCCTTATCTGCATGCAGATATAAATGAGCTTCAGAGTTGACTGACAATGAACTGGAAATAAAATAAATGCCATTAAACTATGTGTTAACTATACTGGATCAAAACAAAATTACACAATCTAGCTGAATGCTCTTATTAAAATATTTTAGAAAATAATACTATTAGCAGTGATAGAGGGTGACAGTGCAACGCTGTTCCTTGCTATTCCCTAAATTTCCCTTCTGTTCCTAAAAATGAACTTTTTTTCGCATAGAATCTCTGTAATTTAGGAACACAAATTTTTATGTCAATATATACAGACATCTGAACTGAGTTATACTCCATCATAAAGCTTTCAGATAAAACACATTCTTTTCAGCAGATGATGCTCCCTTTAACATAAATTAGCAAAACTGGTTTTGCGCTGTTTTTAACATACTCAAGTATTAAATGTGAGACAGATGTTCTCATGTGATGACGAAAGAAAAAAATTACAAAAATGATATGTGTCTAGACATCTCTTCATACATTGTAGCAATATGTCTCCAAACTTGCAGCTGGGGAATACTGGACAACAGCACCTCTATGCGTATGGGAAAGAAAGGGGTGCCAAACAACTAGTTTAGTGATGAAACAAAACAAATCCAAGCAAAAGCAACACCAAAACATGTTTCTTGCTGTGTTTTAATCCTTTCGGCTTTCTAAATCTTTTTGATAGTTTCAAGGTGCTGATGAGCCTGGTCATCTTCAGTCTGCTGTGTTAAACACTCACATTTCTGGTCTTTTCCCACATAGAGTGCTTGACCTTGTGTCATACTTGCAAGATATGGCCACTTTATGGCTCTTCTCTTCCCTGTGTCTGTCCTTGCCCTATTTCAAATCTGCATCTAAACAGTGGATATCGTGACAGGAGAGACGCAGCAGAACCCTGGACTAAGAAAAGAGCTAATCTTAGTATGTCCTGCCTGGCAAAAGGAAAGATTTCTTGGTTATTAGTCTACCTTGTGGACAGGACATAATGAAACATCGTATTTATGTAGCCATACGTTGATTAGTCTGAACATACATAGCATAAAAAGATAGTGATATATTAGAAGATGAGAAGGAAAGGATCAGGAACCAGACTTTGCAAAGTTTTGTGGTGACAATCCAGGTAGAAAATGGACGAATTGCCAAAGAAAATGGTTGCCAACCTTTCTACTTGTCAACAGATTCTGCTAGTTTTATGAAATCTTTATAACTCCAGTGCATCAGAGAAAAGTTCTTTCAGCACAGGATGGTATGCCCCCATTATTAGTATTCAATCTAATCCCACCATTAATGATTATTTTTATGATTCAGACATTATTAAGAGTTCAGACAGCCATTCATACAACCAAATTCACTCCAGATGTAAAACTAAGCCCTTAATATGGGACTTAAGTAGAATTTAAACAGTACATAAAGCCCTGAATTACCCTCTGTGTGGGAGTTTAATTCATTTGCAGGAATCTTCTTCCCTATCTTCTTGTCAGAACATATTTCAAAAATAAAAGTACATTAAAACCTGCTGTTAATGTATTCTATACATACAGCAAGCAACTGACAACAGGTACACAGTGTGGTACTGGCTTACTTTCAGAAACCCTGCATGGCATGCTTATGTGCACATACATCCATTATAGATGTTGGATGAACAGTGTTCATTTTCAGTGATTTCAACTTCCATGCTGATGACTCATCTTTCAGCTACACATGCCCTTGCTCTCAAGTCTTTAGCTCTCATCACTGCTAATTTCTTGTGCCCTTGGTTAGGCTACATGCAGGCTTGTAGGAAACCCTGGAGCAATCCTCACTGGGCTACTGAATTTATGCTTAATTTGAGTGATAATGATAGGGATTGTATGTGGTTCACTGAAGCCTTAGACCCACATCTTTGCACGAAGTATCACAGAGCACAGAAATTTTATGTCTTTTTAATGTGTGAGTCATATTCTGCCACTTGTGTGTGTCCCTTAAGCAGCTCCTCTTTTCACTGAAAATGTGAAAATATTTTTAATTCTCATAGAAAAATAGTAATGAAATAGCAACATTTCTTTGTAATAAAACCTCATGGTTAAACCAGAGATCTTAGTATCCTCCTACGAGCCTTGCATGTTGGCCAGGCATTAGACACAATTTCAAGGTGCTGTTGCTATGCTTTGCTCACATAACCCTTCACACTCAAAATGATCCCAGAAACTCCTCCCTACAAGACTGCTCATCATGCAGACAGTATGACTGGCAGCAGCCCGTGTGCATGTCATGTTAATCAATAACTTACTGTGCCTTTTTGCATCACCTCCCTAACAGATCCTGATCTGTTACCTCTAATGTTACACTTAGTTTGAAAAATTTTGGGATCAGGAACTCTCTTCTATTTAGTGTTTGTGCAGCCTGTTTTTTGTCCAATAATAATATTTTTGTATGCTATGGCATTATATACCAGAGTAGTCCAACCATAATGATGCACATGGCAGTACAACTTGGACCAGAAAAGAAGCAAGAAGGTTGCATTCTCTCATTATTTTTTGTACAAACTCCTAGTCTGGGATCTTGGTTCACAGCCTGGTGAAATCAATGGAAAACTCCAATGAGATTAGCTGGCTTTAGATCAAATCCTGAACATCAATCACAATATATGCATGAAGCAGGGATAGAACATGAACTGAAAGGGAGAGAGGGCACAACTGGGGTTTAGTTTATTGCAACTCCATATGACATGGAAGAGTGACAGATTGCTTGAGACATCTCAGTGTGTAGGACAGCCCCTCAGAAAGGCTCACCTTAACAAGGTTCCCAGGAGTTGAGTAGGAACAACTTACATTTGTATTAGAGAGGTGTCATAGGAAAGGGAAATTGTCATAAATATGCATCATGCAGGTTGTCATTCTCATACGTGAGAACATATGGTTCATTTGCTTCCTTGATGCTCATGCTATCTGATATGCTAAATGCTATTGCATTAAGTAGTCAGTAATACATAATGAAATTAGTTTTATTGGCTTGTTCCATTACAAAACTCTCTAAGGAGAAAGAATAGAAACGAAAAACCCTTTTCTTATACCTTCCACTGCACTAATATTCTCTGTCTGGTGCCTGCCAGCTTTTCATTGGGTCAGGTAGCAGTGGGGGTCCCCTTCTGCCTTCTCATTACCCTGCAGTAGATTGACTTCAAATGGAAAGAGAAGAGAGAAAGAAGAAAGCAAAAAAACAAAGCAGAATAAAATTAAAAAGCAAAATAAAATATTGTATTTTTCTTTCCCTCATCTGTGCTCATTCTCCCTTTTCCTTGTATCTCCATCCTCATCTTTCACTTATATGCTTTCTGTTTCAATGTCTTCACTCTCAGCTTGGGGGAGAAGACAGACATAACTGGAAACATGGAGGACACAAAGAAGGAAAGACTGAAGGTACTTCAGGTCAGTCTGAGCAATCTTTTGGTTGTAAAACTTTTTTAATGCCAATATCATTAGTTGTGCTGGATTACCAAATATTCCTGCCCATGTGTACTCTCTCTTCAGTGAGTGCTGCCATGTTTTATATTCCTCCTAGATTCAATGACATTATTCAGAGGGATACATGGACAAATGCTTGCACACTTATGCCTACAGCCAATGCTGAAACCAGAAAAATACCACTGCTGATAGCAAACAAATATTCAAGAAATATATTACAGCTGTCTCCACTAGTTTTTTGTGGCACCCTCTTTTCTGGTACCTTTACATAGAAACTATAATATGAGCATAAGATATTTTTAGCTAGAACATAGAATATACCTTGAAGGTCTCAGCATTCCCTCAGGAAGGGTATAATGATGACTTTGTCTGGTTAGCACCAAATATGCAGTGGCTGTGTGGTCTGAGAGATGGAAAACCAAGGCAACTCTATAAAGCAATTTCAGCTTTTGTAGAGTTCCCATATCTTAATATGTAAGTTCAGACCAACCACTGAAAGCAGGCAGGTGAATCCATGCCTTTGATTTCTATCAATTTGTCAGCAAGGAATGGAACTGAAAGGATTAATCAGATTTAGCAGATGTGGAATCAATTCTATTGGTTCCCTAAGCAAAAGTAGAATTTCATCAACAGGTAAACTTAATTTGTATTCATGTTGACTTACAGTGATGGTGTCCAAGATATCTGGAATTGCTGTGATCACCAGTGCCCACTTTTCAAGTGCTCTATTTAAAAACTAAAACAGGAAATGAACCTCTTTACAAGCACACAGGCAGTGATAAGATAGAAGGGTTAAGGCATATCAAAGCTATGCAAAGCTCCTTTTTGTAGAAAAGCAAGAAGGATAAAAAACAAGATACACTTAATCCAGGCTTCAAACACCTGACTTAAAAAATAAAGTAATAGTAATATTAATATCCCATTGCTATTCACCTAGCCGCATTGCTGAGAAAGCTGGAATAGCATGAGAAAATATGTTTTATATGAAACTTCATACCAGCATACAAATGTCTACACCACCTTTATCTCCAAACAGTGGGTGCATAAAGCAGGGTGGTTTGTGGCGCTAAGCAGCATGAAGAGCAAAGCTCTTTGCCTGTGCTAGTCATCTGGTCTGACTTCAATATAGGTAGGGGTCTTTTTTCAGGCACTGTGTATAGGTTTCATTCCCCCAGCTTTGCTCATCTAAAAGTTAGGTATCTCATGTAAGACGGAGTTGAGTGCCAAGAAATGTAAATAATTACCTCAGACCAAATATTGACTTCAGCTAAATTAAAGTTAAGTGACATCAATGTTCTCTTTTGTTAGCAGACTAGTGCAAATTTTGGAATTTTCAATCCATTTTGTCTTGAGTCCTCCCCAAGCACATTTTTTTTATTTTATTTTTTTTTTTTTAGATAATGGCTATTCTGGAAGGTTTCAGTACAAGCTAAACAAACAGTCTTGACACTCTCTTAATTGAAATGCTTCACTGAAGTTTGTTGAACTGCCCTGACACATTTCTTCTCAAATTGTTTCAAGCTGAAATGTTATTTCACACTGCAATATGGGCTGTGTGTTGTATTTGATCAGTTGATTGAGGAGTCCTCCTGTTTACCAATTAATACCCTTTATTTTTTAACTCCTTATCTCTCTAATTCCAACAGCAATCACAAGGGAGGATTCTTTTCTCAAATAACAAAAGAGTTTAAAATGTGCTAAAATGTTCATGGTTTTGGAAGCAGTGGAGCAGCAGAAAATGCACAGAAACAGATGGTGGCCATGGGTGCTCCAAAGGCTGTAGGAGAAGGGTCCTGCCCAGGAGACTGATAAAGCAATTCAGATGCAGCACACAGCTGTAGGCAGACCTCACTTTGCAGGTAATGAAACCTGTTGGGTCCTTGCATTTCAGATGAGAGCAGGAAAATCCCCTTGATTTTGACATTCCAAGGGGCAGCTGTAAGACTTCAGCAATTACCAGATAATTGTCCCCACCCATAGAGTTAGAAGTCTTCAGATTCAACACCTGTTCAGTTTTCTTTGCATAAGGCTGTTGAAAGACAGGTTTTCATTTTGGTGTTTAATTATTCTCCCATGTTTTCCTTGAATGATGGCAAGAAATTGAGTGCAAAACACCAAAATTAGGTGTAGAAGGGGAGGGATGATTTTACCACACAAAGCAGCTTCATTTATGGCAGAGAATCAATTATCATCATTCACAGAGATGGGACTGAACTCAATCCTGAAAGCAAGCCTAGCAGCCAACAAGTATTGAGCATATGTTATTGACCCCTAAACATACTTCTTGTCCAGTCCCACAAAACAATTTAAATTATGAATATTTGCTTATTACTGCATGGAAAGTATGAGTAATGCATTCTTTCAGCCTACCTCATTTCTCAGCTTTCCTCATTTAAATTCTGAGTGGGGTGAATCACATATGTTTGTATGCATTCACTACAGTGTTTGGCGATCCTCAACTCACGGTGAGGGAATAGCGCCTCTCTCTGGTAAAGCAAAAGGGGCTGCAATTCCCAGTTATTAAATGCTTAAATCAAAAAGGAATTTTATAAGTTTCCCTTGAGGGATCTGATCCTGAATCCACTGAAGGTGCTAAGATATATTTTTATGATGAGATCAGTGTCTAGACTTGCAAATTTGTTTTATTTAATGTATGAACTGTTCCCTTCTACTCTTCCTCAGTGGACGCATGGGATGATAGAAGGGAGAAGTGAGATGAGGAAAAGCCCTGTTGCACTTGCTGAGAATATATGACCATATATGAAAATAGCTCTTATCTATGTCAAAATCTACAGAGTTGGAGTTCAGACATTAAGCTTGTTCTTCTTTGTCACATTTCATTTCTACATTGAGCTAAAATCCACAGCACATGCCAGGAAGAAGTCACAACTTTGGCAAAGGGCAAACAATCTTTTCAAACAGTTGCCCACCAGACAAGTGCTGTTCCTCCTGAAAGCCCATTTCTCAAGACTTTGATCCAAAGAAGGGGGTTAATTGTCCAAAAGAAAACCTGCAGCTGTACTGCTACATGATCCAAAGAAGCTGACCACGGGATCACATGAAAAGAGAGCAAGTAAAAGTAGCTAGGATTAGCCAGCCAATGTGGAATTTCTTTTTGATTCCTGCGGCTGATAACCTTGAATTCCCTCTCTAAGGTGGCAAGTAGCAAGAGCCAAAAATAAACCCCGTAACAAAGGGGATGAGCCATATGAATGAGGCTGGAATTTAGCTATTTCTGAAAATTTTGAAGTAGAATACTCAAAGGGGAGGGGGCATGAACACTGGGAGCAGTAGGCAGACCTGATATAGGTATGTTTAGGCTTTGTTTTACCATCTAATATAAAATCTGATTTATCTGGGATTTTTTAGGATTTACATACATGCATCAATTGCAATAAAATATTTTACATAAATCAGAGCATACAGTCTGTTGAAGATCTGGACAATGAGGTATTCAAGCTGCAGAGAAATGAGAGAGACAAGCAGGACTGGAGTAAACTGTCTGTGCCCTGAGAAGGGAATCAAGCGCTAAGGACCTCCAGTTCTGGCCCATGGCAAAAGATTCGGACTCAGGAAATGTTAACATATTTTTCAAATAGCAGGGGCCCATATACTGCAGCTTCATAAACCTAAAAATGCTTGTTAAATAAATCCTCAGAGGAAATAAAAAGCATTTCATGGTGCTTTAGTTAATATAGCCTATTAATTAGCCGTTCCTAGTTAACACACCTCTCTATGCATACTTACAAATTAACATTACTATAAAGCAGTGTTATCTTGTCATATTGTGATGATCAGGGACAGCAGGGACCATGTATGCATGACTATTACAAATAAACTTTTATCATGAGTGAAAGGAAGAATGTGGAAAAGAAAGAATATTCTTATCCCTTAAGGTAGAATAGGTCTAGTTGCACTATTTCTGTAACAAAAGACTGAATTTCTATAATATTCTGAAGCAGTTATGTGATCTGATTTATTTAGCAATGTGTCCACCACAGTTTTGCTGTCAGAACAGTAAGGGATTTGTATTTCCTTTGTTTCAGCACTTCTAACTGCATCAATTTCTTATTTTATGTTTTTTTAAAGCTAGTAAAGGAGTCCATAGAGATTATAGTTGCTGGGTAATAAAAAGGGAGCAGATATAAGTTCATTAAAATAGTTAATCTGTATGTGACATGTCAGGGTTTAATCATATATATAGAGAAAGGCAGACCAGGTTCCTTCTCCTTATTAGGAGCAAAGACACATGTGATTTTAGTACTTTAATTAGCTGTGTACTTTATTACAGCCATACAAATCCTTATTTCATTTTCTGCTTTCTGTCACAAGGATCTCTGGAAAAATACTATATAGATGATTTATTTTCTCTCCTTTAAAACTGTGACTTTAACTATTTTGTCATTTAACAATCAAAAAAATCTCAAATTCTACTTTGCATCAATGGATATACTGGTAATATTTTGCACATAGAGTTTAAACAATCTCTCCCTTTGCCTCAGTGCAAATCCTGCTTCTTTTGTTTACTCCTGCTAAATGCCAGAAACACTTCTGGGGTGCTCAAAAATTACAATGTGCTTATAATTATTATTAGTAAATTAATACAGAAGCACATGGAAATACTGTATGCAGTATGTAAGTAATTTTTATAAGCAAATCAGATGGGGGGATATCAGGCTACCAGAATCTCAAGATCTAAGCTTAATTCAACTATTGAAATTATAAGTCTTAAACAGTGCTCTCCTCACTCCTTTTTTCAATGTCAGAAAATCCAGAGACTACCTGTATCAAACTGTATACCGAGCATAATTTCTTCATACTGTAGGGATAGGCTTGTCTGATAGGATGAGCAGGTCTTTGTTGAATAGACAGAACAATCAAAATGCAAATAAAGATTTGACTGAACACTAAATAGAAAATTATGTTTCATCATCAGCTGAGCAGTTAAAAGTAAAACTGCTATTGGTGAAAGTGAGGGAAATAATTGGAAAGTTCTCTATGCCCTGTGGCATGGATTGTTTACCCAAATATTGCTGTTTCATTGCATGCACATATTTGAAATACTTCTCAGATTTGTACTTTCCTTCACAAATACTTCTCTGATTTACTTTTAGCTGCACTGTATGTTACTGTAACATGGGAAATATTTCTTTGTGTCTCAGTTTTAGATAATGTTGGTTTAATGTATTGTAATTATGTCTTATGTGACCAAACACTAACCTCTGTGAGGTCCTATGCACAGAATCTGGTGTTCAATTTCCAGGGCTTTTTGAATTACTAATTCTGGTTTTGGTCTTTGAAAATGATAATAGGCTAAAGCAATGTTGTTGTTATATTTGTGAACTAAAAGGGTTTCTAATAAAGGTTACAGTTCTTTCTTAGATGCTGTTGCCCATTTTTCTGTCTACATTTGAATATGGAATATCATCACAGTTATATATTGTGCATACTGTTCACAACTTAAATTGCTTTTGATTTTAATGCTTTACTGTTTAATTGACATTAGCATGTAATAATGTAGATGGTTTGTGCTAACTCACAAATAAGCTATTAGCCATCGCAGACAAAACGTTAATAAAGCCCTGCAAAGACCATGCAACCCCATTCCAGTTGTCGGGGGAGTATACCAGTATGCTGATCCAGTGGCTAAATCCTGCCTAAACAGAAGAGACAGAATATGGAGGCTGATGTAGCTATGGCTTATTATACAACCTGTACAGCTGTGAAGCAATTATGCCATAGCCTGGGGGTATAGTCTGCTTCCCTGAAGCCTCCACTGATGTCTCCTACATGAAGCTGATTCACTCCGGCTTTGTGTGTGGTAAACAGTCAGCTCTAGTAGCATTGCAGTGAATTAACTGCTGATGAACACAAACATATGCATCATACAATTACCCGCGTGTATTCAGTTTGGCTTTGCTCTCAACCAGGTTTACATCCACAGAACTGAATGGCCACCACTAAAGACAAAAAGACCTCTGGCATCAAAGTTTTCCATCAATGAGCTGCCAAAAAGAATACTAAGCCAGCTGTGCTTCAGTGATGTTTAAATGATATTATTAAAGCAGAGAACTCCCACCAATCCAGCAACTGGTTTATGATGGTACCTTTTGTTTTGGCACAGAATCTCTGGGCCCTTTCTCCAGTTAATAACTGCTCTGGGAGAAGCGCTTGGTTTGCACTCAATTGTCACTTCACCCCCAACTTGGACAACAGACTGTTTTTTCACAGGATTTTTGGAAAAATCAGGTGCTGCAGCTGAAAACAGAAGAGTGAGCAGAACAGTATGCAGCTGGCAAGTTACTAAGTGAACTTGTTAAATTATTCCGAGTTACGTAGCAGGTCAATCCAATAATTTCTTTGCTTTTGGGGTTTTGGCATATATTTAACAGAGAAGATGTATTTAAGTACCAAAGAATGGAGTTCATTGTCTTATTTAATGTTTATGCTGCTTCTGCCTACTTAGAAACTGTCTGCTCTGACAATCTTTCCTTAGGGTTATCTGCAGGCTGGAAGAATAGCTCTATCTGCAATGAAGAACCCTGAGCAGAGCTATGTCAACAGGATAAGCATCAAACTCCTGATCACAGTCACATGTACTTATCTGCAGAGAGTATTCAATTATAGTCACAGATTTTCAATGTTCCTTCTGTTCAGAAACCAACACTGTTTACTGCAAACATGTTTGTTTATTCAGTAATTTAGGTGAAAATTCACGCTTGAAGGAGAAAACACAAGAACTATACAACAGTTAGGTGCTCTTAAAGTCTTTTACTAGTTTCATTAGCATTTGGCCAGTGAACAAACATTATATTTTAATATCTGTAACAGAATATATGTACAAATTCCATTTTCTGTGCATCATTAGTAAACATTAATGAGATTACTTGCTACATGTTATTTGTTTTTATATACATATTTGCCATATGCTCTTTTTTTATCATTAAAACTATTTTTCTTGTTTTCTCAAATGACTTGAAAACTGCAGAATAACTATTAATAACTCCAAATACTAAGTGAGAAACAGCATTCATTAAACTTGTGTGTATGTGTTAAAAAAAAAGACCATAGATGGATTAGATTCTTCCCCCAAGCCAGTCATGGAATAAAATTAAAAGAACATTCACATATGGGTGAAGAGCAAGCAGCAAAGAAATATCAACAGACTTGAACTGCCAAGTGGAATGTAATCTACTAATTCCTTCATTTCAATTTTTCTTCAATGAGTGTCCTTTTATACTCAATACCTGCTCATTTTAGTGACATTTACTCACCTATCACCCGCAACTCAGCATTGGCATAAATAGTACCGTACTTGTTTTCTGCCACACACTGATAGAGGCCAGAGTCTGACATATTCAGCATAGGTATGATAAGAGTTCCATTTTCTATTCGTATTCTTTGCTGATAAAAGAAAAATAAGCAAAAAACAAAGACAGAGACAATGAGTGTACAATCCCAAAGTTTTTTGGTATCACACTGGTGCTTCTGACCACAATTCAGAAGCAGAAATATCAATTTATCTGGAAGCAGTGTGGATGAATATGTCAGAAATACAAAATGTGATGTATACCTCACTATATGATGACGGTTGATGATGGTTATGTTTTCAGACCTCTTAGCTTCTTCAAACTTTCCAAGAACCTGAGGCAGATGTCGTAGTGTCATTGCCTTAGGCAGATTTGCCCAGATGTTCCAGCTGTGGCATGCATTTCTGTGCCTTGCTGAATTGTGATTCTGTGGGTATGCTTCACTGTGAAGCAGATGCTGAAGTGGCTGCCATAGAGCAGGTACAGCTGCTCCACACTGGGAGCCTGGAGCATGTTCCATATGGCTCCTGAGAAGCTGCACCAGCAGCCCTGTCTGAGGCCATGGTGAAACATAGCCTACCCCCTCATCTGATTAGATAAACCAGATGATGATGATCTAAGATGATCAGAAAAGCTCCACAGGAGACAAAGGTGCTCAGGTAATGGGAACATTTCAAATGTCATCAGATGACAAGCCACAGAAAAATGATCTACTGAAAAAGCTCTACTGAAAACCAACTCTTTTATATTCCTATTGGAAATCCACAGGCAGCTGTTCAGATCGGAGGGAGAGCATGCCCCTCATAGCCTGAATTTTATACACACTAAATTTCTTCAGTGCAATTCTGCCAAAATAGAGAAAACTTCACAGTAGGTAAATTTGGACCAGAGCTTAGGTTTGGGTGTACTTAAAGGAGTTTCATCTGCTCTATTTTGACAAATAGAAAAAAGCCTATTTCATGCTATAGACATAACTTCGAGATAATACATTGTGATTTTACAATTACTAACCTCCAGAGACAGTAATAGCTCCACTGAGGAGGAGAGGAGAATCTGTCCCCCAAAACCGGTGAGTTTGGAAGAAACCCACAACAGGGATTATAAATACCATCACCAAATGCAAGTCTGAAACTACTAATGCTGCTATTACACTGCTCCTTTAATCTGGCTTTACTGCGTCTGAACCAGTAATGGGAGCATGCATTGAGTATACAGTACAGCCTTTGCTGAACAGTTACAAACATCTAAAACCTATTTGTGACCTGCTAAACTTACAAAACCTAACTTTTTGCGTGGCCACAGATAAGCCAGTTGAACAACCTGTTGGGGGAATTTCTCGTGCTGTGCTTGCAGGGGGGAGAGTGCCACCTATTGAGCCATGGAGCTCTATTTCTCTACACTCTGGCTTTTCCCTGAAGGTCTCCCAACCGAGAACTGATCCAGCCCAACCTTGTTCAGCTCGGAAATTTGATGAGAGCACAGCCTGCGGTTGTATGGCTGGTGTATGGCAAACTAATTAACAACATTACATTACTTATCCACTGCTAAATTTTCTATTTTTTTGAGGCTCTCACTACAGATATTTTTTGCATACTTAATTTTACCTTCAGGCTGTTTGCTATCCTCTCAACATGTTCTACTTTACAATCATCCTTGAATGTGTTACCCCCTTCTGAAGCAACTCTCATGTTTCATACACATGCTGAATTCCTCACCATTCTCTGCTGGCTTTTTTGAGCTATGCAGACAAAAAGAAGAATAAAGCACACTGTATACACAAGCAGCAATAATGCAGGGATGACCAACTAGGTGGTCAGAAATAAAGGTCTGACAAAGAGTAGACAATATCTTCACAACCACCCCCAAGGTGTAAAGTGTCTGGAAGGTATTCTTCCTATGATACTTCCAGCGAGCAGGGTGCTGTGAAAGACTGAATATTTTATTACACCTTCCTTGTACTTTCACCTCTAAACTATCCATTTTGTCCGTTGAGCAATAGCATTCTACATTTTGTTGCCTGAAGTATTCCATTTACAATATACTGTAAGTACTGTGAAAATGTTGGTTTAAAATGTCTGTAGAGTGTTCTATTCTTTTTTATTGAAATGATACAATCTAAGTGGCAGATTCTAAATATCACTATCTTCAAAGAGAAAAACTAAATAATATTACTTAGGAAGGAGGTGACAATAAGATCAGGTTTAGGAAAATTGCAGTCCAAGTAAATTCTGGCTAGCCTTCTCAGATGTTAGTTGGATTCCATTTAGGACTAATCCAGCAGAAAATCATAAGGAAGATTAGATCCCACTCCAATTGCTTCAAATAAGTAGTACTAAGTCAAACAAGTCCTAACTCTGCAACCCAGCAGATCTAGTTCACCACATATGTTTTGGAAATTATTCTGTATCTGTTATTGCTAGACAGAAATTAATCATAGGATTATTTTTTTCCAACCAAGTAAAATACGCTGCAGATGAGCCATGCCATTTTATGCCCGATAGATGGCTTAATAAAAGAGGAAAACTTGGCCTCAGCAGAAGGCAAACGCAGCAAAGGGCCTCTTGCCGCAGAAGTCATTCTCCATCAGGTTGCCAACAATTGAAGATTAGAAGACAAATGTGCCAAAGCATAGCCACCACAGAAGCATAATTATACTGCCTGGAAAGAGACAAAGGGTTTCAAAGTCCTGTCTACCTAAGTATTTGCGGCTCAAGTGAGCTTCAATCAATTGCCTCTCTCCTCCTGCGCGCCTTCCACTTCACTATGTCCCTTTCCACTTGATCCTTCTTTTTCCTGTAAGAAAGTTCTTTCACTTATTCTCCTTTTCCTTATGTGGTTTTCTTTAGTCTATTATTTCACTGTATAGTGCCAGAAAAGTACTAAGCGCAATATTAACTGATTTTCATAGCTGACTAATTCAGTTAAAGGATTAAGATAGCATAAGAATGACCATACTGCATGAGACTAAAGATCTATCCAGCCTACATGTTAAGAACACAAACAGAAGAAAAAAGCGAGTTAACAGGTGATTTTGTAATGCCAGCTCTGAGACACACTTCCACAAACAGTCATTTGGCATTTTACCAATTCCCCAAATTACAGATTATATCTACAAATGTGTTTAGTGTTTCTGGATAGTGTGAGATGTCCTTGCCCATGGCAGAGGGGCTGGAACTAGAGGATCTTAAGGTCCTTTTTAACCCTAACTATTCTATGATAGACCCTTCTTTCATTAACTATAAATTATATTTTTAAACCTATCCATACCTACTGGCATATTTTGTATCAGGTAGATGCTCTATAAGAACTCATATGAGAAAATTGGCATATCTCTGTATAAACTGGCAATACCATACATTTTCTCCAAGAAACGAGGCTTTGTTGCAAAGAGTTTGTGCTAATATGTTTATTTTGATGTTAACCTTTAATTAAGTTTGTGAAAACAGAGAATGAACTGTACAATGAATGTCATTATAAAACCATGAAAAAAAGAACCAGCAAACTAACCCAAAAGATGAGTAAGAAAGCAAAGAAGACAACAGGAACCTTACCTCTGATGTGAGTGGCTGGCCATTTTTTAACCAACTGTAGGAAGGGCTTGATTTTCCTTTAGCCTTACATTCCCAAAATAAACTGTCATAGAGAGACAGAAAGGCATTTTGGATTTTTTTATCCCATTCAGGGACTGCTGAAAAGAATATGCAAACCATTTTAAAAAGGAGAAAAGTGATGTCACTGGAGGTATGTTGCCATTAATTAATGAACTCAGCAAGGCTAACTAGTATTTGCCCAACACATTCTTTTCATATCACAAGTAAATTCTGCAAAACAATTCCTTAGCATTAAACTTCAGTACTAACTTGGGAAAATATGTTAAAGATCAAGTGGCTGGTAGGCAGGCAGTTGGTTTAGATATTGCTCATTTTTATGGCCAAAGTCTGCAGAAGCAGTGATTTTTGATGTCTGAAATTCTGGTCATGCTCTCTGAAAGCGTTATGACTACTCCTTTTTGAGAAACAGTCTTCCTCTAAAGGTACTTCAGTCTGTGCACCAAAAATAGAAATATCAAAATAATTTGTCAGCTAATAAAAAACACGGATTATAAATATTACCCCTCTATTTTACCCACATATCTGAAACTATGGGTTGTTTGGTTGTAATTTACCAAACAAATAGTACACAAAAGAATTAGGGCTGCTCAGATTAGGACAACACCTTCTGAATACTTGTGGCACATTGGCATAAATTAATTTCTGTGTAGCAGCAGAACTTTCAGGAATCACATATGAGCTCTGTAAATATCCAACTAAGTACTATTATTCAACTAAGCAGGAATTAGCTTGAGCAGGCTGACATTTAGAATAGTTGTCAAGATATAGGTGAATAAGACCTACAGAAAACAACTGACACCCAGTTAACTTTGGGACAAACCAAAGCGACATGCAGGTGTGATAATAGTTTGCATCTCTCTGCCTGGTGTCTTAACATCCTGTGAAAAATGTTTAGCTGGGTTATTAAATCATAATTCTATAGTCTCCATATGTATATGCATATATACACACATATGCAGTTCTTGCATAGAGCAATTCAATTTTAAGAAGATAATCATTATCCTTTGAGGCCAGCAGAATAAGCCTCCCTCTACAGCATGGCCCTGCAGGTAGCTCATGACTGTCCCACCAAAGGACTTTGAGATTGTCCAACACTAGAGTAATACCATGACAAGCTGCTTCCCAGAATGGGGAAGTATCTGGGATACAGCTTACCATGCTCAGTAGTGATGCTAATTACACGTCATTTTTATTGCTCTCAGAGCCTAAGGCACGGGATCTAGGTATCAAACACAAAGCAGCAGACAATGTCCAGGAAATAAACCCTATTTCCTACAGACAAGCTGCCTACCGAACAAAAACACCACAGCACAGAAATTAAGCAAGAGGAAGTCAATTATGCAGATAATATACCAGCCCACTCCTAAAATGATGAAAACCAAACTTGTGCAAAAGCTTCATGACTGCTGTTTATATATTTCACTATGAGCAGCTATTAATTAATTTACAAAACACATTTAATAAACTCATTGTTTTAGATTGCATTAACTGATCATAATTTTGTAATTGCCTATGCTGTTATCAATCATGTCCAGGTAATCTACTGAACTTAATTTTAATGGAACTGCTTGATTGATGTTCTCAAGAATTAGTGAGCAACGAGAATAAAAATAACCCCCCAAAAGCAAAGAAGCAATTAAATATTCAAAAGAGCAGCAGACTCCTGTATTCCCGGCATGTATCTTGATATTAGTCATGGCTGCAGGAGACTGGTGGTTTATCAGCAAAGCCTGCATCTCTTCATTAAAAGAGATTTACTTATAAAGAACAAAAATACTTTCCAAGATCTTCTCAACAGATGTTAGTCAGCTGTAGGCTCAGTCTAGTTTTCTGTAATTTTTTCCTCACTGTTACATTTGTTGTGCTTTTAGGTTGGGTTGTTTTTTATTCCCACTCTTTTGAAAGATTTATGAGAGAAAGAAATTATTGCGCTTCTTATTCATGTTGAAATATGTTACTTTCCCTAAGTATTAACGATGGGACAAAACAGCATATAATTCGCTGTGGCTATGAGGGACCATCGTGTGACTTGCATCACAGGAAATTAATGCATGAGAGAAGGGAAAAGGAGAACAGTTTCACAGATATATTATTCTCCACTTATATACAAGGAGGAAGAAAGCAGTGGAATGAGTTTCCCCAGCTTTGCTCTCATCTGTTTATGGAGCAATACAGTTCAGCTAGAATAAGACGTGAAATAGTCTTACAGTCACATGAACCAAAATCTCATGAATCCTTCCCTGATCTGCATCTGGGACAGCACAGCTTTGTGCTGCTGTGAGCTACTGAGAGTAAATATTTCTACCTGACCTTCATGTTTCGTGCAAATGTACTAGGGATTTCTTTCTGCCTCTTATTAACCTTTACACCTTCATCATGTCACAGCCCACATTTTCAATCTGAGTTTTAATGCAAAATATCTTTATTTGCTGAGGATGTAATTCAATGAAGGTCACTGCAGACCTCCAATCATTATTTAATCAGCTTAACCTGAACTACATTTCTTATCTCCAGTAAGGGGCTAATAGACTTCATCTACAAAATACATCTGAACACCATCATACTCAAAAAAAGAAAAAAACAACCCAAAACCAAAAGAATTAATCAATCTGCTTACCATAGACAAATAACTGACCTTTTGCAATGTTTATTCCTCGAATGTTTCCTGCAATGCACTCATAAGAGCCCTCATCTTCTTGCTGAACATTTGGGATTTCAAGAACTCGTTTGGTTTTGCTGTGCTCAGTTTTCTTTGTCAGTGAGTTTCCATCAGACCTCTTCCAGCTAATACTAGGGACAGGACTAAATGATTATATTTTATTAGAGAAAAGAAAAGAGGGAGCATTTGTTATAACAGGGAGACACACTGTTAAATCCTTTCATAAGAGTAATAATATTTTAAAAAATGAATAATTTACATTTCTGACCTACAGAGGTACATAAGGCAGCTTTTATAACCTATCCAATTTATTTAGAAGCAAAAGTCAAACAGTGGGATGAAGTCCTCAGTCAATTCTATGATTTCTTCTTAGGCCGATTTGGATTTTTCCCACAGTAACTTTTAGCTAGGGCTCAAGCCTGCCTGTAAACACTGTGACACTGGAGGAGAGACTTTGGAAGTCCAAATAAGCACCATAGAAGTGCTGAATTATTGACTGGTTTTCAGAGCAAACAAATTCTCTGTAGCATTAGAGTTATTTCACACTTCAAAATAGGAAATATTGGACAAGAACTCAAAGGACCTAAAAATACCAATAAATCTAGGTATAAAAAATGGGGGCCAGCATAGAGGAGGGCAGGCGGATAGCTGAGTGAAGAAGTGGAAAGCACGAGACACTGAAGCTGAAAGGAGAGAGAAACGAAAGAGAATATTTCTTATTTCATGTTCTCATACCTTTCTGTCATTTTCATTTATGTTTGGATCAATGTATTCAATACAATAAAAATATAGTCAAGTGTGAAGGCAGCTATAAATACTTCTTGGATTTCTGCTAATATCATTTTCATGATCTATTATGTCACCAAAACACTTTGAAATATTAATAGTCTTGGATTTCACAGTTGCTTTCTGCATCTGCAAAACTTAAGTGACGAGCAGTTACATTTTGAACAGCTTTTTACGGAAGTTTTAGCTAAATGCTGACTTTTTGATTGGAAATAAAATCAACAACAAACACCCAGTGCTGAACTTGAAAACATAACTTCCATGGAAATAAGAAGGACACATTGCCCTTGTCTGCCAGCCCCCAAGGCCTCGGTCCTGCAGTGCTGATGTACAAACCATTTATTCCATTTTAGCAGAGGCTAGAACTGCTCGCACCTTATTCAGGCCTCTGGTTCAAATCCATGTTTATTGATTAAAGAAAGTAACTTGTCTGTAGCTGTGATTTGATTAACACATGTAAGTTTAAGCCTAATTTCTGCATTTTGAGTCTACATGGCTATGATGTTAACAAGTTCACATAAAGCCAGAACCACTAGGATTGGGGAGAAGCGTGAGTATTCCACAAATTACACAGATTGAACAGCTAGGCAGGTGTTAGCAGAGTAACTACAAACAAAATCAACAGAAATAGACTATGTACAGGGCAATTTACAGCTCAACCACTCTAAAACACAACAAAAATATCCCATAATAACCCTATTAGCTATTTAAGCAGCATAATAATTTCTCTAGCTACCTCATATTTTCCACCAGAACTGAGCTGCCCATGAAAACAGTTTGGAACTATAAGCAATTTATTCCAGATTCTGGTATGAGCTCTGGACTGGGAAGTGCGTACATATGCATGAATAACTTATACATACACTCACATATTCTGACTCTCACAAGGCCCCTCCAAAAGCTGAACAGTTTACTACAAATGAAAGGGACTGAGACATGCCAGACATCATTAACTAGTGAAAACGTGTAAAGAACTACTAAGAATTTATTTTTCTATTTCCCATTTTGGTTCAAGGCCTATACAGTTGTTTAAATTTCAAGTCTTTTTGCAGAACAGTTCTCTTCACCGCCTGTATTAACTGTTCTTCATTATGGGACCAAAAAAGTATTTCAGATGCAAACTGGTTTAATATTATTCCTTACAAGGAGCTTTAAACGGGTTTGTCCGTTTTGCTCAAGTGCATTGGTTAGTCTGTTAAAAGGAACTGTCTCCTCCACAAATCTTGCATGACATTATTTGTGCAGAATTTCTGTAAACCAAGTTACTTTTAGTTATTTAAAAGAAATACAGCTGTAGTGCAGAGTAGTTCTGCCCCACAGTTTCTTGCTGTAGCCAGGAGAACAGCCAGAGGTATTTTGCAGTCTTACAGTAGATTGATTCAGATGGTTGGTGACAGAGAATACGGCTGGCTTTTAAAATGCTACTGCATATTAAACAGTGGGTGAATAGTTACTCTGTAACAGAAGCATGCAATGCATTGAATGCCAAAAACGTTCAACTACTTATTTTAAAGGCATTTCTTTTGGGTTATTTTTTCTTTTTTTGGTAGCAAGGACATTAAACAAAACTAAAGCCGTATGGGAGAAGAAAAAGATTTAGATGCATTCATTCACATTGCACTACCTGAAAGTGTTTAATCTAAATATTTCCTGTTCTAGCAGCCATTTGTTTTCTTTTAGTACCAACTATTCATGAATAAGGAAAGTCTGCACTGACACCAAGGCCAGAGGCAGGGCTCTGTGAGAAAAGGCCCCTTCTGTCAACTTGTCAAGTCAAGTTTACCAGGGTTTAAGCTGAAGATGCTGTCCTGTTTTCCTTATCCACACCACATACTAACGACATCCTTGGGGAGGTTTCAAACAAACTCATCTCATTTTTGGCCACATACAAGGGTGTTGGAAATACACTCTTTCTATTGTTAGCTGTAGCAGAATGACAAAACCCTCAGTTTGGTTCATCAGTTTTGCTGTGTTTAAATGTGTAATTACAATATATAGCTAACAACACTTTGCTCTCCTGCCAGGGAGTCTTGCACCAAGTGGCCTAGTTTTATCAGCAGAAGGAATTGATTTGTCAAGACAGCAGCTCCTCATCACCCTAAGCTATAGGTTAAACAAGCAGGCTGCAGGAGGATCCACAGCTCAGCCGTGTACCATCATCCATAGGAAGGACCTTCATTATCACCACAGCTTGAGAAGATCTGCATTTCTTCACTGCCTTCGCTGACACTCCATTATCACTGACTTTCCAGTATCTTCAGTCGCTGCATTTTGCAGAAGGCAGGTTTTTTGGCTGGTTTCACTTTCTTCTGGTATTAGTTTACATATTTATAACCAAATCTCCCAGCAGTAACTATTACCACAGTATGAAACCTTCAAGGTAACCCCCCAAATTTAAATATAAAATTTAATTAAATTGCATTTGTATCAAATTATCTTTTTTCCATGTCAATGCTCTAATAAGTGAAGCTGTCCTTCACACGTAGGTAAAATATACGCATAAACCCAAGTTTAATAGATATAGCCTTGTGAATTTTTGTAGGATGTTGTATAATCATATTCTATTGAAGGCCAGTATCCAACATTGCTATACAGACTAGTACCTTCTCATGGAGATTTGAGGTAGTCCTGCAACTGGTGGGTCTGTGCTCATTTAGTCACTACCAATAACCAGATTAAAATACATAACTGCTTGGGGCTAAAAAGTTTTGGAATATATAAGGAAACAATGAGTACACTTTTCAAATTTATTACACTTCATAGACAAAGTCTTGCTTTCACTTTAGTGCATATTTATGCACTTTTGTAAGAGGAGTGCATAAATATGAGAATGTCTTGGTCCATAAATCTACAGTTTATTTTAAATCTTCAGAGCATCTAGGAGTACTAATTTAATTTATATTCTACATACAGGCATCAGAATCACAAACTTGTAAGTTACTAACTCAGAAAGAAAAGACAATGGAAAATATTTTTTGGCTGGTGACAAGTCTTGTCACATTGAACATGAAACTAATTTGTTTGCAGCATTGCAACCCACACCAAGATGAAGGTTCCACCTTTCTGCAGCAAAGACTCAGCAGCCAGATGATGCATGGCATCTGTGCCTCATCTTTTGTCCTGTGTCTGAGGACATTTTACAATAAAATGAAATCTACAGCTTTGATAATAAAGGCAATGCCTAGTTAAACAAAAGAGGCAAAGCTGAGGTTTGAAAGCTGCTATCATGTCTGCATCAGCTGCTGACATAAGGAAGAATTGGGATCCAAGGGGCATCATCATTAAACCACTCAGGCTTCTAATTATCCTGATATATTACTTAGGAAACGTTCCTGAAACCTGCCATTGTGTCCCATTCACCTCTACATAAACTCCTTGAGAATATCCTAGAATAGCTATCTAATGAAGAAGTGAAGCCTGGTATTCTTGCATGGAGCAGAATACCAAATAACCATCTTCACTGAAGATGGCTATTTGGACCCCCTTTGTAGCTGTATGATTTTCTACTTACACTAACAACCTGTAGAAAAACCGTTCCTTGAATACATTTACAGGAGTATATAGGGTCTTTCCACAAAAAAAATTAATGGTCTGGGTTGAGAAAAGTACTGGTTTACATTATTCACATGTACTCTTTACAACCTTGACTGGCAGTGGCCTATCTGCATGGATTTCCTACCTTCAAGAAGTGAATGAAGAAAAATGTAAAACACAGGCACAGTTTAAGAAGTGTGTGTTCCAGACATGAATCTACTTTATTTTCATTCCAGAAGCTATTCTTACTTGTGCAACAGAAAAAAAACTTATTTGGGAAGAAAGCTACAGAAAGTAGCACAGTAACTCAACTTAATATAATTCTTTCCATGGTACTCAATCCCTCAAAGACATAGCGAACAATAATTTAGATGTATAGCATGATTAATATAGCTTGATCCAAAACATGACTTTTAATACTGGCATATTATTAAACACTGTCAACATAATGAATATTAGTGCAGAACACAAGGCCTCATCTCTCCTATTAAATTGCCACAGGCTGCAGTATTTGAAATAGTCCAGCTACTTCATGTTTTAGTTTTCCCTTTTTTAAAGAATTAATTATAAGGTGCTTTTTTTTTTCTTTCCCTTTTTAGATTCCCCCTGCCAGTCATCAGACAGTCACATGCTGCACACATTCCCTTTTGCCAAATTGTGCTTCCCATCACAGTGAGGACTAATTTACTTTTCAAAGTCTTCCCTATTATTCATGGTCTCTGTTCTACAAAACAGAATTCAGAGTCAAAAGTTGGCCCAAGTGCTTTTGTCCATTTGGGATCCATCCCTCCACACCCTCCCCCCAGAAATAAATATTGACTCTTTTACCCCCTTATATTTATTTTCCTCAAAACAAGCGAAAGTTTATGACTGGGCTAGATGACAATTCTGAGATATTTTCATGTAACATGCAAAAAGAGAGCCTTGCAAAAGACCTATGGAGAATATACCTGTTCCCTGGTGTCCCATGCCTAGCTGTAGGAGTACTTAGATGTTTTTGAATTCTCCCAGCTAAAAAGGCATCTTAAAACTCAGCCATTAAGTCTGGCCTCTTGTACTTGTTTTAAATGTGGAAGTGTTTTTTGAATAAAGTCCAATAGGTATGATTTGCTGTTCCATATAGAAAAAGAGATGCTATTTCTCTAAACACCATGAAAGCACTATCATTTAAGACTTTTGGAGACCAAAACCACAGCAGGTTGCCTATAATCTGTCTTAGATGTGAACGATTTCTGTTATTCATAGCACAGAGGTAGTAGCAGCTAACAGCATTGTCTGAACCAGTGGACTAACAGTACGAATATAGAAAATTATGGATAATGGGAAAGCAGTTCTGAAATCCAAGAGAGATAATAACCTTTAGTGCTTGTGACAGATCAGAGATATAGCTCAACAAATGTTGAGCTGAATTGATTTTAACATAAACAGAGAATAGTAGAGGCTAGAGTTTTAGTGGAATTTAGGCATCTAAAGGTGCAGATGGCTACACTGCTGCATTTATGTGTGCCTAGCTACAATTGTAAACAGCTGGAGGTAGGAAACTTAAAGCTTTTAAAGTTACCGCTAATCACCTACATACCTTTAGAGATCTGGCCTTACCTAATAAGTTAGGAATATTTCACGTGGAATTTGTTTCTCTTGCTTTATTCACATATAAATGCCAGCTCTGAAATAAAGCTTTTTCACTGATTGACACATTAGTGAAAGTGTGGTTCAAGGCCTGTGAAAACCAGACTGAAAAAGTACAGCTGGGTATGAGACATTCATAAATAAAAAACAACCTAGAGGAGAAATTTTCCAGTGATGCCACTAAAGAGCCTTTACTCACAACAGCATCTCTGAAACATGTGCACTGGACTATATGCACATTAACAATAAGATGTAAAAAACCTGTGAAGAATGGATTTTCACGCCACGGATCACTGCTATGTATGCAGTATAACTCCAGGGAAATACAGCAGCACAGGTTTCAGCTGTAGTCCTATATATGAAGAAAAATGTATATTCAAGCTGCATTAACTCTCTCAGCCATTTCATTTTCTAAGCACGGCACAGAAGGATCTGTGCTCACTGAGGGGTTTCATTATCTGTCTTTTCAAGCCACCTTTTTTTCCCCCTCCTTAAGATGCCCTTAAAATGGCAAAAGCTGTGTTCAACATTAACACGACCCATCTTTACCCCTTCAGTAAGAAGGCGCTGTTTTGTAGATATCATTTCCTCTATTTTGAAATGCTCTTCTGCAGTCAATGTATCATTGTTAAATGCTTTCCATGCAACAGATGGAAATGTAAAATGATAACTTGAAAAGCAAAGCCTGCACTGACTCACGCACACAATTAAGGAGGTATTTAAAGAGAAGTAGCTTGACAGTATTTGGAAAGGAAGAATCAGCTTTAGCAGGAATGTTCCAGTCTGGTGCTTGTTTGGGGCCAAACAAAAATGCATATGCCTTAAAGATTAGCCCTAAGGTTAGTTTATATAAAAATCTCATCTAAAATGAAGGCCATTTCCTGTCTTATTAACTTTTTATTTGTCTTATTTTTCTACTTCCCATTATAGGTTCCAGAGGAACATTTGATTAATTTGTGCTGCCTGCAAGTCAGGCTTTTAACCCCTGGGAAAGCTCTAAACACTTTAAAAGCTTATAGCCTTAAAATGGATTGTTGAAGTAAACTTTAACTAAATAGAGGTCAACAGTGTGAGGTTATTTTAGATTTTCCAGGGAAAACAGTTGCTCATTGGAAAGACTAGTTTTTGTAGGCTGGTAGCATTTATTCAGTTAACTATCTGCCGTTTGAATACAGAGCACCCCTTACTGTTTGAATGCACTACTACTTCTGTAAATGAATACAACCAAAACAACCTAGGAAAAACAAAGGCTACTGCAAGCCTAATAGATCTGTAGACTTTAGCAAGAAGGGCAGCTGCTAGGGCTTCACAGGGGTCCTCAAAATTACTGTGAATGTGCTGGGAGCCATGTGTTAGATCAATTCTAGATAGTCTGCGCACTTTTGAAACACAGCCTGTTTCTCCAAGTTTCATTCTTAACAATGCCACACAGGAAAGCATTTGTTTTGATAAGGATCAGACGTGAACGTGCAGTTACACTAAATGCTGCAACCGGAAGTCAGATCTTATCTCAGAGTAAAAACTACTCTCAAGGAATACAGTATCTGTTCCAGTTTTCCCTCTGTATCTTTCCTCCACCCAGCTTCATGCGGTAGCCAAGTGAGCTTCATTTTTGGTGTAGTTGTGTTTCGTTTCCCTGGGAACACATTGGGCAGAAGCAATCAAACCAAGATAAGGTTACAAGAAAAAAAAGAAAGTTTTACAAATTCGCATTCTGACCAAATGAGTTCTACTGTGCAAATTAGAAAGAGCCATTGCTTCTTACTGTAGAACAGCATTAGAACCTTAGAACCCACATTTTAAGAACACAGAAATCTTGCTTTCCAAGGGCAAAGCATTCCAGTTTAACAGATGAGCCCTTCGCTGCATATGTTGTTTCTGGAAAACGTACTTCAATCTTTGGTTCATACTCCCCCATCACACCTGTTGAACATCAAAACAGCTAGCACTCCAGTTGAGCCTCAGACTTGTCTAGTGCAACAGAATTTCAGTATAAAAGAAAGGATGGCATTAATAATGTTAGAGCCTTATGTTCCACCCATGGTAATCAATGCATTAAGTCTATGGAACAGACAGCCTTTTGGGTGAAGTACTCTATGCTGAAAGCTTATGTGAAATCTGTGAGTTCTGTGCATTTGAGTGTTGGAGAGCATGGCTTACGTGTACAAGTGTGTTGTGCATTAAGGTTTTACATATAATTTAGGGTTTATCTCTCAAGGTGTGAACAAGCAATGCCTTTAACATTGGTGACTTCTTAAGACACTGGTTATATTCTGGATACAAGAGAATTATGGAATTCTGTGTCCAAAATACTGAAGACTTAAAACTTCTTTAAAACACCCAAATATGAGCTCCAGACATGGGAAAGGCTGATGAGATGCAATTTGAAAATGTAGTTTAACATCTGATAAACCACAGTATCAGCATAGGGCATTTAATTTTGCAACAGGTTTGGGATTGTTTTAGCAAACTAAACTTTCAGCTGAACTTGTTAAATGTAACTCATTTCAACATTAATGATTCGTATGAATCAGACATTTTCTTCACTATGAGGGTGGTGAGGCGCTGGCACAGGGCGCCCAGAGAAGCTGTGGCTGCCTCATCCCTGGCAGTGTTCTAGGTCAGGTTGGACTGGGCTTGGAGCAACCTGGTCTAGTGGAAGGTGTCCCTGCCTGTGGCAGGGGGCTTGGAACCAGATGATCCTTGAGGTCCCTTCCAAACCAAATCATTCTACCACATTCCTGTACAGTGTCTTTGCCCAGAAAATGGACTGATTCTTATTTTATATTTAAGAGGGATCTGATTAATATTGCACATAAAATTCACCGCTAGAGGCTGTCTATTTAACGCAGAATCCAGAGGCCACCAAAGTGAACAGGAGGGGATGAAAAGACTGATAGTACAAGTCTGAGAAGAGGAATAAAGTAGAGTGATTGAAAGGAAGAAAATATTCAGAAAGGATAATAAGCATTTACAATTGCAGCTATACCAAATTATTAACTTTTGAACTGTGGAGCTATAACTTTGTTTTGGGTGATCCAATTATGTCATAAAGCAGCACAGTCTCATAGTGGAAGCATTATTCTACAATGCATGGTTGAGTTTTATTTACCTTAGAAATCTAACTCCATACAGACTTTTGTTACTGATTGCCACCACTGTTTTGCAAACAGTACAAGTATATTGAAACTTAGATGAACAAACTTACAAACCAAACTTTGTGCAAAGGTTTCCTAGGTATATATTTCTGACTGTGAGTGTTTAATTAGAAGTGTTGCCAGAAAGTTATTTGTGTATATACAGGTGAATTTCCCACCTCAATGACTCACTTTGAAACACCTTTCTAGATTTGATAGTTGAGCTAAACTTAGATTATAAATTTAGAAAGCTTTGGCAGATTTAAACCTCAACACAGGCACTCATAAGATGAAAAATATTAGCATATCATTTGACATCATCTCTTGTTATTTTTCAATGATATTGAGCACTGCTTTCTTTGCATACATTAAACTCATCATCCCAGTCCTGACAGTTCAAATGTCATTTCAATCCAGCAGAAACTGTACCATCATGTCCCTGGATAACTTTTTACTGGAAGCCTTTCACCCCCATGAGGATGTATAGCAGTATCAATAACTGGAGGTGAACTGGTTAGGATTGTGCTGCACATTTTTAGCCAAGGATGCCCAGATAACTTACCATCGCTGCGGAGAGTGAGAGGAGTGGGTGGCCCCCTCACACTTTGACCTGCTTTGGAGTTAGTCACAACACAAGTGTAGTTAGTTACCCACAACACAAGTGTAGTTACCTACAGCACAAGTGTAGTTACCCACATCTGATGGCTCTACTTTGGCAAGGTACAGATTTCCAGTTTCTTGAGAAACAAAGCGGCAACTATCTTCCTGAACATATAAGGTATTATTGTTGAAGATCCATGTATAGGACAAGCCTAGAAAACACCAGATACGTATCATGCATCCTTTCCAGTATAATCTGCTTCCCATTAGTGCTTAAGTGCAATATTGCCAGTTGAAAGAACAAGTCAGCTATAGGGCATTGCACTGGGGATGCACAAATTAGTAAAGACAAGGTAAGCATTGTTTTAGTTTTAAACCCATTTCAAACCACTTCAGAAGGTGAAAAAATTTTTTGTCCCCTGTTACTTTCCATTTTCCTGCTTAGCCTATTTTTAAGTAGGAATGGCAGTGTTGCAGTGCCATGAGAGTGCTGTTTTAGTAAATAATTTCTGCTTGGAACACTTTCCCTATGAACATCCAGAGAGTAAATTGCTGGTCAGTGTTACAGCTCCTTTCTTCACTCCAAATGTGGAAAAATGAAACTGGTAACATGGAGCTTTATCATGACAGGGGAGCTCAGCTGCATGCATATATTTTGGAAGCAATTTGAAACTATTTGACTAGCCTGCCCTGGAGGTGCAGATCTCCCTGTGAGATTACCCTCCAAGGGCTCTTCTTTTCAGATGAGCTTTTTTGGACAAGCCTTGTTATGCTGCCAGCAAGCAGGTTCAGGGCTTGTAACACAGCATACCACAGCATGGGTACACCCGAGGTGTTCTGCCAGCGCCACACTGCAGCTGCTCTTCATCGGTGCCAGCACCCCACAGTGGGAGCAGGACTGGAATTCCTTCTTTAATAAGACACAGTAAATCAGAAGTTTCAAAACCTACTAGTTTAGCTGTCCTTAATTGATTGTATAATTAATAAGCTAACAGTGTTCTGCCAACAGCTTCATTTTTACATATGTTCCCCCTCAACAATCCCATTTGAAAGATTATTTATGTTTTCCCCCCCCCCCCCCCCCCTCCAGTTACGACATGGGCACTGTATGATAATAAGTCTGCAAACTCTAGTAGTTTTCTGGACTTTTATGTTATCATCTTCTAACATTTTAGGACTCTCATTAGAAATTATGCATCTCCAGGGAGCAATCAATGACACTTTCTATACTTGGCTAAATCCTGCAAATAGGCTCTGTTTTACTACAGATTACCGATAAACTTTTTTACCAATGTACAGTAAACTTAGAAGATATAAGCCCTAAAATAATGTAACATAACTCGTGTGTACATATACATATGCATACACATCAGATAAAAGCACCCTGTTTTCACATTTGCATGTACTTCTAGATACCTGTTGTAAGCGTCTATTTACAGACGCATATCTGAAGCAGGGTGGGTTTTCCCACAGGGAGGATCAGCCTATAGCTAGAATGAAGGGATGTAGCCATGACCTGATAAATCTTCCGGAGACTATGTACTCCTTGTGCTCCTGTCTCATGCACAAATTTTAAAGGCTACAGTCTGGCTGTACAAATAGACTGAAGTGATGGCTGGGCAAAGCTCTGGTTTCAACTCATTTTTTGAAGTTTTAATCTGCAAGTGAGGGACTATAAAGAAAAAGTTGAAGATTGGCAGGGTAAACAATCTATGTTCAATTAAAGAGCGTGTTGTAAACTTGTGATTTTTGAAGAAGAAAAACATTAAATCTGCAACCTCTTCAAATTTCAGACCACCTGAGGACTTATACCCTAATGCCCCTTCCATGACAGCTGGAGCCCTTGCTTTCCTCCTTGCACAGACCTACACAGAGGCACATAAGGGCTTACGTGCAACAGAAATGCACTGAGTGGCTGGAACATGATACTTGGATTCCCAGCCTTTTGTGACAGGATAGTGTATCTAATGAGAAACTGGAGGTGAACTAAAAGATGAGTTAATAGGAAAGAGGAGTTTGAATGTTCCCTTCTGTTGTGGTTTAAGCCAAGCCGTAAATCATCCACACAGTATCTCACTCACTCCCCACCTTCCTCCCTCAGCTCCCAGAGGGATGGGGAAGAGAATCGAAAGAATGTAACTCCCACAGGTAGAGATAAGAACAGTCCAGTAACTAAGGTATAACACAAACCACTGCTGCTACCACCAATAATAATAATGAGAAGGGAA